>PNEQ01002754.1:37743-70281 GCA_003012365.1 Medauroidea extradentata | reverse complement strand
GCGTCGAACCATGGAGGGGTTGTAAAACTGCAGAAAAAAATAGTTTCACTCAAAACAGTTTATGTATTCTCAGTTATATGGTGTACACCGGCTACATCTTATCTGGTTGAACAAAAGAAAAGGCAACTCTTAATAGTTGCTTCCTACTTAACCGTGAACAGCCTACACAATATGGGGCTGAATTCGACCGACAAACCGCGGGAGGGGATTCCTCGGTAAATTATAATCACAAAATGTGCAGAAAATTTGTGTCTAAAATTAATATTTACGATGAAATAAGTCTTTGAAGTTTGAAACTTAAAACGAAATTTTCACAAAATATGTGAAAATAAATAACTTGGGAGGACAATACTCTTATCATAGCTTTATGTTGTTAGGCTATTCTAATCCATAGCAAATTCTGGTAAAGACCTTGCACCCTTGTGAAAATAGCAGGGGTGGTCACCCTCTACTACAAGTTTTGTAGCATCAGGAAATTAGCACATTTGATAACGTTTTGTTGAGCTGTGTAACTCATATAACAAAAATGATCCTCTTGTTGCGACTGTCTAGGACATATCGTTTTCGTTAAAAATGCAGTAAAGTATTAGGTGTACCATTACAGAGCCTACAACATAGGCAATACTTTGTACGTGTGTGTTCCGTTGTTCTCAGCCCACAGGCGACGGTGGACATTCACTGTAAACAACGTGTACCTTTATAGGCCAGTCATATTAAGTGTACTTGACACATGCATAACACTAGTACCAACATATCAAAATTCAACACTTGTAGGTGCTGTGCTATGGCCGACATATTGGAAAATGTTGGCTGATGTTCACAATTCTACGCTAAAAGCATTATTCTATAACTATAGGTTTATTGAAGCCAATTTTCGAAAATTAAACAATAGCAATCCTGGACAATAGTTTTAACCAACGTTTTAAAAAAATTGTTTCCAGTGTTGTGTACTTCTGAGGCACAATCTCTGACGCCGGAACCTTGTGCATTTAACTGCAGCGCAAGAGATAACGCGTAACGAAGTAGTAATTCTGGATAAATGAAATCACGCGTAACGAAGTAGTAATTCTGGATAAATATTTACTCATAAAGTTGGCAAACACTATTATCTAGGTTTGTCATTGAGTATTTTATCCATATTGGTTTCGAAAAAAGCGTTGAAATCAATTTATGTTTTCAGCGTTTATTTATCTAACGAACTCTTAGGCGAAACGGATACTTTCGTATGTGGCAATCTGAACCTTATCACTCACCTGTCTCCGAGCATTAAACGCGGGAAATTACATCCCATGTATAAGCGTCTCAAATGCCATTCGCAAAAAAAGAAAAAGACAGCGTGAAGTCACACAAGATGGTTTGTAGAATTTTTTTTCTTCGCAGTACGTGACGATCTAGCCAAGCGACAATTTGACATCATCGCATTGCGTTTTGTGAGCAGACTTTCCTTAGCAGCGGCAGCGGAGAACATGTGGGGTAGCTCAGGGACAGAGGGAGTGGTGGTTTGAGTCAGACGGTAAAATGCCGTCCAGGTGCAGTGTATGTCTCGCATGTGGCAGAAGGTGTTGACGCACGCCATTTAACCACGGACCGCCACTTAGCCTTGTAACACCCATACTTCTCAACACCCTGTCATTCGCTTCACATCCATCCACCCACCAAAGTACACTCACACTCCCACTACTATACTACTATAAAAAATGTACCCGCTGTTCGGAAGTTATTGGGCGTTGCGAATTATCCAGTTCGTTATTTTATATTTGTGTAGGATTCTGGTCAGTTAAAAACTTTATAAGAAGCACAATTATCACAAAGTAAAACGTCTTTGTTGCATATGTTTTGTACTGTTAACTATCTAATTTACAATTTTAATGTCTGTGCCACTAGCTATAAAAAAATTAAAGTGACACTTAAATGGAACTTTGTAAGTTAATTTTCCTCATCACTGGCTGTTCTAACACATGTCCATGATTTCTCGACGAAAGATGGTTCCCCTTAAGGATGCTCCAGTGGGGAAAAACCGTAATTGTATATTTGTATGAAATAAAGTTAGTTTTGTAGGCGTTACTTGGGAGTACATTTTCCTGTTACAAACAAAATAGATCAACCAGTTTTCTCAGTATAGTACTTCAAAGTCAAAATCGGCAAGTTTTTAGTTCTTAAAAGTCGCAAATACCAATGGACATAGGCTAAAAAAACAATATGTTATTATTTTTAGGTATTTGTGCCGGTAGCAGAGCGGGCCGCAATGGTTGAGGGATTAGACCTCTCACCGCCCACCTCCCACACATGGAATCTCAAAATAAATTTAAAAATTCACATTTTAACTAGCCTACATGTCACGGGCTACTGTTTGACATGGTTTAAAGCAAATATAAATTATTTTTGGACTAAAAATAGTTTCTGACATTTAGAATTTTTTGTCTCATTTATCGATTTTTTTATAGTATTAAAATATGTACCAAGTTTGGTGCTTTTCAGATGCGTGGTTAGTGAAGATATTTCATGTGACCAAGATAATATATATTCACATTGCCAGCGTTTTTATAATGTAAACAACGCGTGTATACAAAAAGTTCATAAAAGTAAACTCTGTTTTTACCACGTTTGCTAACATTCGCTCCGTATGTTCGACATTTTTTTAATGTGGGAGAGACATTGAGGAACACACAGACAGACAATGGAAAGGAGACTTAAGAGAAAATGGGAAAAAAACATTCGTGGTCCTGCATATTGTGCTCGTCATTAAGGGCGTTCACGTGGCAAACATTAAAAATTTTATATTTGCTTGGCATAGTGTTAGTTTTATAGACATCACTTGTGACTACATTTTCCACTTGTAGAAATTTTTTAGCTCTCATAGTTTTCCCATAGCGGCACGTCAAAGTCACAATTTGCAAGTTACAGGAACATAGGTTTAACAAAAACCAAGTGACTTGCTCGAATGAAATAATTTACTATGTAATTAGATAATATAGGCAATATGCTAAAAGATTTAAAAACACAGAATGCAATTCCTTTGTATTTTTAAAAAAAATCCTAAAATGACGAAAATTTACCTCATTTATGGCAATTTTTAAAAAAGACAAAATGACTTCGTTGAGTGTTTTTAAATCTCTTAGCACAGTGCCCATTACATATTATTTCAGTGTAAATTATTTCATTCGAGCAAGTCACTTGGTTTTTGTTAAACCTATGTTCCTGTAACTTACAAATTCTGACTTGACGTGCCGCCATGGGAAAACTATGAGAGCTAAAAAAATTCATACAAAAAATTCATGCAAGTAGAAAATGTAGTCACAAGTAACGTCTATAAAACTAACACTATGTCAAGCAAATATAAAATTTTTAATTTTTGCCACGTGAACGCCCTTAAGGTGGCCGTCTGCCCAGGCCGCGGAGTGGTGTGCAGAACTTCGGCCGTTACAAGATTATTCGAAAACCACTCAACACACATGAGTGATGTTGCTTAGGAATATTATTTAAAGAACGTTACATGTGTGTATACCAATTTCAGGTTCACCAGTAATCATGGAAGCATACTGTCAAGCTGCCAAAATGACAAAAATGGGTGTTTTTGTTTTGCGGTGCTTTTTGAGCATTAAAACCTTTGTGCAGAATGTTTTATAGGGTATAGAAGTGTAAAACTCACCTTTATCATTAATATTATACCTATGTCTCGTAGAGGCGAGTTGTCGGCGAGAAGACGGCACGCCAGAGTGACTTGCACCTAGAGGCTAGAGTAATGCGTGATGTGCGGGCTGTCTTGGCCTTACAACTTCCGCATTTCAAGGTCTCGAACACATAGAAGACGTTCACCCAGACAGCCACATAAATATTATAACTTACTTTTCTTTTCACTTTGCACAATAAACTGTCATTTTATTTGTAGTACTTAAATTTCTAAAGTTATATTAGGTAGTTTGTAATTATATTATTATATTGATTACTTCAAGTTTAAAACAAACGAAAAAATAATACATTACGTTTTAAAAGTAAAAAAAATGAACGTGTTTTTCGCAAATAGATGTTGAAAATCACTGCTACTTGTACAATAAAAAACACTAGCTAGCGTTGCCGTCATTTGTTTTCAGCCTCTCATGGGACGGCAAATATTAAGCCGTGACTTATCCGATACCATCTCAGGACGTTTAGGAATACGAGCGCGCGTTAGGTCTCGGCCGTTGCTTTTCTGGAACCTGAGATGGTAGCACGTAAGTAGTACCTTGTGTTTAGGAATACCGGCCTGAGAGTGATGATATTGTCGATCACCTGTTTAAGAGCTACACAGTGACTTTTCGGCAATTTTCACCAAACACCAGGCTGAACTGAAAGTACAACTTACACAACTACTTGCAAATGCTATATTGATACACGTAGAAAATACATAGGAATTACGGCCACAGTATTCATCCACACATTCCTTGGTTCCTTTTCCTACTTCTGTTAAATCTATGACTTACGGCCACAGGACAACATGCCGCAGCAAACAGTGGATACTAATTGTGTGTGTTCTCCATCATATTCAACATCAAACTCAACAGAATCAAGACTAGAAGAACCATTACCTTTACGAGAAAGTGGTACAACGACTACAGCACAGTTAATTCGACCAGAGACTCATCGAAGTAATTGCTATGTAGTTGGAGGACCTAACATTTCAGACGATTACTTCAAATAAATTTTACCCCAACTGCAAAGCAATAACTACTTTATATTGAATGCTTTTTTGTTTTGTTTAAGTAAACGTTTCGAAAGAAAAGTATATTTTGCACCTAACTTATCTGTTAAATTATGTGATACTGCACAACGTACGTTGACTCGAATTGTACCACATTGTACTCTTATTTTAGTTTTTGGTGCACCAGATTAATCACAAATCTAATAATTGTGTGTGTGTTTAATAAATGTTACACGTATGAAATTACTTGTAATTTGTATGCCGTTTCCTGTAATTAAGACAGTAACACTGGCAGTTTAGATAATCATTTTCTTGTAAATAACATTCCTATTGTATAAACCGTATTACTATTATTTAAATTACGTGGTCTATATCTTGTCTCTCTTAATAGTCTAAGACACTTACCGATAGTAGGGCCTAAGAGACGTTATATTTAGCTCTAAAAACCCATTGCTAACTAACGTTATGTTGCGTTCGTTATAGTAAAAATGCCTGCCATTCAATACTGTTTCAAGGATTTAATATTGCCTTGGCTTAAGCAAGTAGCGAATCTTTCTCTTAAGTTTGTTGCACTTCTCCAGTTCGTATCGAGCTTCATTACTTCAGCCTTTAGCATATTGTGAAGTTCTTCAAAGGCATCTTGCGACATCCGATAATACGTATAGAATCTGTCTTCATGGGACTAAAACTCTTTACGCAATAGATGTTACTCTCCATATTATTCTCTTCGTGTATTTATTTTACATAACTTTATCTTTACACCTTGTCTACATATATCAAAAATTCATTCTTACAATTTTAACACTTAAGTATGTATCATCGTTTGTATCTGAAATTTTCTGTTGCAGTACACCGAACGGGTTTTTAGATTTTTGCCCCTGAAATATCACATTTTTTGTTCAAATAAGCCAAAATTAAGCAAAATAATTTTTTTTGCTAGCAAACGGTAGCCTACATTATTAAAAAAAACCGCTGTGACAAAATTGTGTATCGTATGACAGTACACAGTCTCAAAATTTTTCAAAGTATTTGGTTAAAAAAATATTTGAGTTATTTGCAATTGTTTGAAATAAATGAAAGATCATGGCCTGAAGGATTATGATGCCCCGGGTAGACTTCAAAAATCCCCACCCCTCATTTACGTTTGTTTACTGTAAGAGCGGCTGTGTACTAATTCCTGTTTTGACTTGTCCCTCCCAAGATTAGTTGATCATTCTTCACAATCGCACATCCTTGAGAATACAAAAAAAGTTGAATTAGCCGTACGCTTCAGTGTTGCAAAAAATCTGCATTATCGTAGGATGATTGATGGTCAATTAAAAAACTGGTTTGACTCAACTCGCTGATGGGTTTAATTTCAAATGTATCATATTTGTTTCTCGCACCCATGGACATCTGCCCAGACTCTCCAGTTATAAAAGCAGACAGATTGTTTTTCCCGGTTCATCAAACTTTCAGGTTACCACAAACCAGTTACTTCTAAAGCTAGGCATGGTACAGTTTTTATTAAGTGAGTGAGAGTTGCCTATGATAAGTAACCATCCCAGTTGGCACCCCTGAAGCAGATGCTCCCGAGTGCAAGTCCAGCTTGTTACCGTTGCTTTACCTTGCTCGATATAATGTGACATAGGCCATGTTATAAACAACTGAACGAGTGAGTGAAAGGATTTTACGACTGTTCAACATCCGGGTCTTCATAGCCGATGACGGTTAAGTGAAGAGACAACACAACATCCATGCTCGAGCTGGGATTAGAACACAGGACCTCTCGCACTGAGAGATTAACCGATTATACTACGAAAGCCATCAACAACTGGGTGTACATGAATAAGTGGAAAAGTTTGAGATTTAGGTGTTGGACTCGATAAGGTAAGGTCGTAGGAGCAGGAAGTGACCATATTTGTGTAGCCCCTAAGTGATAGAACCAAATACCCTAGAGACTAATACCGGACAGCTCTTTGCAAATAATATGAGTAAGCTTGTGAAAAATAAGCTAGCGGTATGATGTGAAACTAACACATATTTTGATATTATTGTATATTTATTGTATTTTATTATTTTAACATGTTTTATTTAATTTTTACGCATTTATCGTACTACTATTATTAATTTTCTCCTTGCATCTAAAATATGTTCTCCATAGAGACATTTTCCCCAGAATGTTTATGTTGGTGGTGTACATCTGAAATCAATTAAATGTAAGGTGCTGTTCTCTGGTGGTTTGACGTGATGACACTTTCAAAATAATAAGTGCTCAAGCTGTCCGGTATTGGTTTATAGTGTATTCGATACAACCATACAACTGGCTGTGGTCGTCGGAACAGGCTGTATGAGAGGCTTGTTCGACGGCGGGAAGAGGGGTTGACAGACGGACGTGAAGCAGAGGCGGCAACGCTAAAAGCCGCCGGCGAGCTAACAGACCGCAAATGGGCTGAGGCCGAGGAAACAGATCTTTCCCCTCGGCACGAAGAGTTGACTGCAGTGGAAGTTTAACAAGCAGATGACAGCGCGAACTGCGGGCTCGAGCCACGAATAAACCCGCCCTCCCTTCTCCAAGACATCGTCGCTATCTTTACGGCAGTCGAGATAATTGTGCAACACTCGCCCTTCCAAGGAATAACTTCATGGCGGATAAAAGCATACAGGCGACTTGCCCCGATTCCGTCAAACAAACGTACGACTCATGAAACTAAATGTTTCATTGGTCGACCAACCGCGATGTTGACACGACACGGATAAACAAGCTAAAAACGTCAAACGTAAACATCTTACTGCTACATTCTGACAATTTAGGTCAACTGTAAGATGAGCAAATTAAACTTTTTTTTTGCTCACCAGGCGTGGTCTTGAGTGAAAATACAGACATTAAAAATGGCAATTGTAGTGCAATGATTATTAATCCTAACAATGAAAGGCATATGTATGTAAAACCAGCAAATAAAACGCCAAACAATGTTGAGGAACACATTCTTTTTTTTATTTAATTAATAGTCTCTGTTACGAACAATAAAAAAAAAGGAGCAGAAAGTCTATGATTGGTCGACCGATGGTACCGGTTTCGATTATCAGTATGCTTATGGATTAGATGAACAAGGTTCAGGACAGAATGTTTATGTCGTATTGTCGTTCCTACACACTCTCATACCATTGTTTACATAAATGTATAGTTTATAATATAATTAATAATTAATTTCCCACCAGACATAAAGATAACACTTTATCACAAAATGTTTCATACAAGACAGAAAAATAAAGCGAGGAAACATTCCATCCTGACCTGGACCATATACTTACCATATGAATGGCGTTGAACTCCAACCTGGTAAGTTTAAACAATGCAATTTCCCGCATACAGCACATTTGTATGTCACAGTTATACCAATATATTGATTAGTATGTGTGTTATATAATTTAAAATTTGTGTTCTTGTATGGCAAAAATGTCTGAACAGTTATTACGAGATATACTGTGATTACTATGTTTCTAAAGTGCTTTTGCATACATTACATACGAGGTTGAAGTTCAACACCATCTATATGCATCTACTGTATATATGTATGTGCTTGTGTGTGTAGAACATCGCAGGTCTTGCTGCCCAGCTTCATTCGAGTTTATAACAAACTTTACACTAACACGCAAGCTGTATCGATTACTCTTCTACACTGAATGCGAAGCTTTAACCCAAGCATATGAACTTCTCGCCGCCTAAAATGTATTTAGTATTTTTGTGAAGAATTTCGAATTGCTATGTACTAACTGATCTTTCAGCATAAATGTACTGCAGCCTTAGTCAACAAATCAAAACATTACTTGAACTACAGCCATTAAGAGTGCATGGCGTATAATTAAGCGCTAAAATCATCAGTTCAGAACTGTAGGTTTTTCGAAGCCAATTTGCACAAATCACAAAACAACAATCCTAGACAATTTCTGAGCAAAAATTTTTCTCGATTAACGTTTATCTGAAGAATAATCTCTGACGCCGAAATCTCGTTCGTTTAACTGCGGCGCAAGGTATTACGCTTTTAAAAAATGCACAAATCCCCAAACATACGAAAACTGTTTTCCAAAAATTTTTTAATTATTTAGCAAGTTGCTACTGGAGCGAACTGCCAGAGCCTTTAAAGCAAAGTAAGTCGCTAAGCAGCTTTGAAAGAAACTGCTGGGCTGCCTTGATGGCGGAACAAAATCTGTTAATTGATCAAAACTAATTGAAACTGTAAACACATTGTTATAGTGAAATTTACTATAAAAAAGTTTTTTAGTGAAATGTATTATTAAATGTACCAAGTTTATTTTTGTGACTTTAAGTATTTACCATCATTATTGTATTTAATCGCTATATTTACTATAAATTAAGTTTTAAATTTTCCTCAACATTATTGTTTAAAACACTTCAAGCTGTAAACCGGCCAAGTGCTGAACCTTGCTGTGTATAAACTTAGTAAATAAATAAAACAATAAAATAAAATATTCTGGGTAAATGTTTGCTCATAAAGTTGGCAAATATATTTATCAATGGTTGCTGTGTTGTTCTACATTGACTTTCAAAAAGTGTAGATCTCAATTGAAGAATTCAGCGCTTATTTATCTACCACGCCCTCTTAAGTACTGTCTGTAAACAGTGAAATACGAAAACTTAAGTTTTGCGTAAATAGTGTAAGTAGCATAGGTTCACACTAGCGTTGGTCATGCTCCTCCTCATTTCGGAGAAGCGAGTAGCTGAAATGGGACGTGGTATACAAAAAATGATGAAAGAGGGGCAGAAATTATTTGTCGTGGCACTCAGTTTCTTCCGGGGCAATCTTTTCCAGTGTCTTTAATCGGTAGCCGCCTGCGGACAGACAGGGAGAGAGAGAGAGAGAGAGAGAGAGAGAGAGAGAGAGAGAGAGAGATGGCCCACAGGATTGCTAGAATGATGCGAGGACAGGCTGGTTAGTGGTTGTCGGCGGCACAACAAGCTGTCACTGATGACAAGCTTTGCTGCCCCCGGTCCATGTGTGTGCCTGGCAGAGCCGCCGCAGTGTTGCCGCATTGTGCACGAAGATTGTCGTACATTTTGCCACTTTCATTTTCATTTACAATTTAGTCCAGGATTCACTTGGTGTGGGTTTGCTTCTGGACATCCTGTGTGTATATGTATATTTTTTACACGCAAATCACACACATCAGTTTACTCAAAATATTCCACAAACCATATGAAATTCTACTCCAGGGGCATAATTTCAGATTTTTCTTGAAGGAGGAAAGATTTCTTTTTTGGCGACAGTGACCTTGCTGCATCTTATTTTATTAATTAAACACGTATAAATTAGATACTTTAATAATAAAACTTAAGTTTTTTGTGCTTACGTTAGTATTATTTAAATAACAAAATACACAAAAAAAATGTATACACATTTCCTTCTAAATCCAGGGGAGCGTTTGTCCCCCCCCCCCTCCCTAAATGACGCCACTGTTCTACTCACGTGGAATCATTCCCACACACTGCTTGCTGCTTACGACACCGGCACACAGGTCATGTACGCTGCCAGCCGTCATAACAACTACCAACATTTGGGAACTGACTTCCTCTTTGCCGCAATCTAGACACAGGACGCCCCATGACCATGGGAACGGACCAATACACAACGGATGCGCACGTAGACAGCAAATGTAAAATTAAATTGAAATGAAACGTGCGAACTAAGTGGTATGGAAGCTTTCATACTTTACTGTATGTAGACCAGGGTCGCCGACAAACGAGAGTGAAGAGGAGGGCGAATAAAAAGGGATCCGGAACCAAAATATCCTATGGTGTCTGTCGAAATTTTATATATTATATAATGTTATTATTATGTACCTTATTAGACGTGAAGGGCATGTTTGTGTGTGTAAGGCGGAAATCGATGAGGCACTCAACGAGCGACGCCGGCCGGTATATGTCCTTTCTTCCTAGTACCATGGGCATATGTATTGTGTATCGCCTTTACGACCAAAGTTGTAAACGCGAAGTGTTCCCGCTGTAACAATCTTCCTGTGGTACTTAAAGCGGTGACCCTATAATTTTATTGAACACGTCACTGTAGCAAAGTTCAATGTACTTGTAGACCTCAGTTCAGAACAAATCCGTTACATATATCTTGAGAAATAACCGCGCGCAAATGCCGTTTTTAGCCAAGTTCGAGTGCTTTAAAGTAATACTTCCAGTGTCTTTTGAAAGTCACATTCAAAAGTAGTCTTAAGTGTGTTTTATTTTCGTAGGTAAGCATTGTGAACGCACGTTTACTGGTCTGCGAGAAAAAAACGTAACTCCGAACACGCTGCCACCATGCGGCCACATTTGCAATATTTTGTTTAAAAAAAAAAAAAAAAAAGGACTTTTCAAATGAAAACTCAGTGGACCCTTTGTTGACAGTAAAATCTGATTGCACGTACAAAGAAGAATGTAGCGGGTTTTTATTATCTGCCTGAAACAACCCGCGGCTTTATTCTCGTTAAACTTCCATTCTCTACGTTTATACTGATCAAAGTATTCAAAGTGATCTCTCGGTGGAATTAAGGCACCCGCCTGCTAGCCGTGTGTTTGTGTGAGTGATGCACGGCGCCAAGGGCGGTGTTGACCGACTCATCTGGTGCGGTATCGCCCATGGTGCTAGGAAATATATGGCCTATAGCGTATGCAGTGGTATATTAGAACACACGTCTGACTGACACTTTCAGTGGTGACCTCATCTTTTTATAGGTAAAAAGTTTTAAGCAAAGTCCAATACACCTTTCTATAGTTGTTTTTTGGTAATTCGCTGCCAACCGTATAAGTCGTGAATCAATGGCGAATTATATTAGAGGCGCGGTAGTCAGAGATGGATCCAGCTCTGTAGGGTTTTAAGAGCAGGGTACGCCTTAAGAAGTAGATACACGCACACCCCAAACCAAAAACAGAGGGTCCTGGAATCCTCCCCCGGAAAAATTTGGATTTGTAGGTGCAAAATGGTGCTATTTCAAGAGTTCTCAAACAAAACATGGGAATAAGAAATTGTAATAATTTTTACGATAAATTTTGCTTTCGTGAAAACAATTATGCTGATATAATGAAAAACATTCTTTTGAGATTCTACTTCAACAAGAAAAACATACTTTAATTCTGATGAATAACTAAATTACACTAAACATTTTGGAATCTATAAAGTAGACATTTTTATTATACATATTACAGAAAAACTGCAATCTGTGATGAAGTTCTTAAAAATCGCATCTGAAAATATAATCAAGCACACCTCACAAAGCTAGGTACGACCTGGTGAATTTGGCAATAAATTTGGTTCTGCTAGTTGACGGATTTTCTCGGAGATCTTCCGGTTCCCCCGCGCCTTCATTCTGGTGCTGCGGAATACTCAAATCACGTCAAACATCACAAGCACTGAAGGCGTAGCTGCTAAATGCTGACCAAAATTTCACTCACTTTAAAGCTCAGGACGTTACTTGGGGGGGGGGGAGGCATACGGGGCATGCGGCCAGAACACCGGGAGAAAGGAGGCGCTAAATTGACAAGTATTTGTTATTTTACTATCGGTGAGAGAAGTCAGGAAGACAAGAAAAAAAGAGGGGTGGGGGCGCGAGGACAAATTAGTTTAGTTAACATCGCTGCCAAAGCTTCATATTACGGGTACGGGAACATACACCCAACGAAAAGAAAATAGACTTATTAAATGAAATAAATTGCATTAAAATTATTAGTTACGAACCACTGGCTATTCGCACAAATTTATGTGATCACAAATAATAAAATTGTTATTTTTAAAAAGATTTGTAAGCATACAACCCGTGACATTTATTTAATTTCAGTGTCACTTATTTCACTACAATAATTTCGCTGGGATATGTTCCCGTAACGTTCAGCTAATAGTACAGAGAAATTAGAAGAAAATAAGGCCAAACCCGGACATTTGAAAAAACAAGCTGAAAATTGGTGGTTATATTCAAAATGCCATACGGAACAACATACCCAAAGTCCCAAAGTTTCCCAGGTGGGGAAACCCCGCCATCTTGAAAAAACCATTCACATGGTGCCAATCGAAAATTTTCTGGGTAGTGTATCAACTGCAGGATTAATTCCATTTGTGAGAATGTTAACTAATGCTTTGTGTCTCAATCACTAATTTAACAAGTAAATCACACTCAATCGCATAAGAAATATATTATTTTTAAATTTTATCGATACATTACAGAGATACTTTTTCCTCAAAATGAAGGATACTTCCCTGTTCAAGATTTGTATCGTTTTTTTACAATAAATTATTTGAAAAAAAAAAAAAAATAGTTGAAAAGGCTTTTTTACTGCGTAACTAAAATAATGTGCATTTTCCCCTCAAAATCCGTGATCATCACTGCATTTGTGGTATGTAATTCCCCTGAAAATTTCCTCATTTATATTTGAGTTGAGGCAATAATCTGTTGTGTTACGGTTCGTTTCTTTAAACGCCCTCCTTGTTTACCTGCGCTAAATTATTTTTATTTTTTCAGTTTAGCATTAATCATTAAGGATCATCCTCATCGTCATCATCCAATACATCGGGACTGTTTTCGCACCCATGACCAGCGCAGTAGCCGCACATTGATGTGCAGCTGAGACCGCTCCTCTTGCAATCGCATTTCCTCTTGCAACCAGTTTTACAGTTGCAACCTATGTAAAATATCATCTGGCGCTGGATGTTTCTCATTTGCAATAGGTGCAAAGTGGCCACTCTTCACTGTCCAGCCCCATGCTGTTTCAGGCAATTTCACACTTCTCCACTCTTGAACCTAAAGCAAGAAAAGTAAGGAAAAGCAAAGTGTTAGAATTGTGGTATCATTTTATCTTATGTTTTGAGCTGAAGCTAAAACTGAGAAGAGAAAATTGCACGACCAGAGTAATTTGGAGTCTTACCTGGTGATACACGCGGTAGGAATGCTGTCTTGCTGCAGACGATGTAGGTGGAAGCATGGCTATGTCAAATATATACTTGATAGACTGTTTTGCGACTGTTCGCATGTAAAGTCGATGCCTCGCATTGTCCAAATTGTCTGCAATGTCACAACCATACAAGGCGAGAAGAAATGATTCCCCTGCAGATGCAATTTCTTCGTGTGTAGCGTCTAACTTGTTGAAAACACCGACTTTATTTCTGAGCTCAGCATTTCCACGGAACTTTGTGAAAGCTCCTTTTTTCCCTTTTCTGAATGGTGTAGATGTTGTATCAGAATCCGTCGCAGCATGGAAGAAAAGGAGAGTCGAGCAGAGATCTCCGAGATTCACTCTCAATTTTTTAATGCTATAGATTTTGGAATTAGCACATTTTTTACCAGGAATGAGCATCCAGACATCAGTTGTGTCATCAGAAAAACTTATCAAAAGGACGAATAGATCTGTATATTCTCCCACAGCAATAGAGTTTCTTCCAGTCCTTGCAAGTTTTAGGCAAGTTGACACAATTATTGCATCTGCATCGGAAGGAGCATGGATGACATTAATGTCAGTGGAATGTAAATAATTGGACAAGTTGATGAAACGCACCTTGTTGTTCTAATTTGTCAGAAATATTTCTTGGGGCACAATTGCTGGTAGGTTATCGTCTACAGCTGTTTCTCCTGGCACCTTTCCTGTTATTTTGGTGTGCTCTTCATCTTTTGTGTTGGGAGAAGAATATCCATCGAAAATTACTGGAACATCTGGACTGTAGTGATCATTTATATATTTCACATACTGGAGACAAATCTGACCATAGCTCTGATGACTCATCCAAACGACCTGATGTAAATGGAACCCACCATCAACGATATATTCCGGATTTTGAGGCAGCTCGCTATCACAAGGTCCCAGCTGATCCAGAACTTTGAAGAGTGCTGATTTTGTGCCCTTTCGCATTCCTTTACCATCAAAAAGTGCTGGTGGTTGTGCTGCTAATTCATACTTCGCATAAAATGGTTGATCAAAAGTTACTACGCACGAATCCTGTCCCCTACTTTTGCATTGATCAAGTGCAGACTAGAGACACGTGTGAATGGTCGAAGGATTTGAGGGTGCCAAGTTTATAAATTGTAGTGGAACAATAGCAGTTGTTGCGAATTCTAGCGAACAATTTCCAGACACAGCATCCATGAAGCCACTCCAACCTGGACTTCGTGTTTCGTTGAGCAAGTATGTCCACATCCACAAAGAATCAATGAGACGTGCTTGTAATGCAGTTTGAGGTTCCTTCAAAGTTCTGCTGACATCCTCAAACCTAAACGAAGCTTCTCTGTTGGAAGACAATGGACGTTGATAGGTGGTCACAGAGCCAAATCCAAAAGATTTCAAGTTAACAGTGTTTGTAGCAGGGGTAATATTCCTCGGTACATGGGATGTGTATCTGATGGCACTTGAAGGTGTGATGCACTTTATGCCTCCCATGGCATGAAAAGTCCCATGTTCATCCAAAGTATTGACATTGTAGTCAGCATTATCGAAAATAAACTGTACATATGCATCGTTGTCCACAGCAGGGGGATCACTTGTAGTCAATGCTGACTCAAAGTTGATGATCTCTTTGTAATATGTGCACACACCTATTTTTGACACCATTTATAATAGGAGCTTTGATCCATAGCGTCGATGAAGGAATATACCGATGCCAAGTTGCGATGGTGACACAAAGGAACGTGGCCGAGTAGCTGCTGTTATGGCATGTTCAATTGTGATTGCTTTCCTTTCGCTGACAATGTCATTTTCAAATGGCTTATTAGTCTTTACTATATTCCTAATCAATACCTTCAATGTTTTAGGAATTAGTTGTACACCTGAGATCGGATGTCTTCTCGTATTATCTTGGCTGCTGTTTCCACGATTATCATTCTTTTTTCGGTCATACTTTTACGTTTTCGGTTTTCATTGTACCAGGCATCTGTCAGAGTTTTTTGAGCCATTCCCTTAAAGCAAACAACGCAGCTCCTGCCGACTTACTCAATGATGATTATATTCTCTCCGTATTTACTCCGCAGACATCTTTTGAGATGTTTTTCGCAATATACAGATTCCTCTGGACAAGCTTTCTTCGTGATTTCCATAAGTTCCTTAACTGTATATTGACATTCGTCTAGTTCTCCAGATACTCACACAACAGTTGAAAAGTTAACTGTTTTTCAAGGTCAGCACTGCGGCCTTTTCTCGTTGACTGGTCAAAACTGGGTTGACTTGAACTAGGACGGCTGAAGTGAGAGTAGCACTGTCGATGGTAAAGTGCTGATGAAGCCACAAGATCAATCGTTGTATTCAGTCTTAATAGAACAGTTTCACCCCACACATCAGATCGCCTTGAAGCCATTGTGCGCACCGAGTCAATAACATGAAGAGTACTAACGACACTGCATAGTGGTTGCCTATCTGGGTGCTTATACATATCAACGCTATCTATGTTTTTCTCGCAAAACAAGCATTGTTTTCTAAAATCAAAGTAAGGAACAGACGAACGCACAACCCTTTTAGGTACTGGTTAATTTTCATTATACGATGTCACGAGAGAAATACGACGAGTGTAATCTTTTCTACAGTTCACATGGACTTTGATACTGTCCACGGTGCTGAGTAACGAAGCCAGGCTGTCATTTCTTGCCTCACTAAATCGACGTAATGTCTCTATCCCTCTGTTGACAACAATCACTTCCCTACTCGTTGTGTCATGCACAAAACACACGTCACTGCATCCATTCTCTGAAACAAAATAAATTTTCCAATACATTCATAAAACAGGACTCGAAGGCCGCAAACTTAGGAACTAAAGGAAATGTTAAGATCATTTTGACAGATGAACAGGATTAAACACCATCGGAAGCTAGTCGGGATAAACATAAACGTCATCAATACCATAAGTGCTTTTCTCTAAGACTTTGTGTTTTGAAATATTGTGACAATATAACACAGAGGTGAATTCAATGAAAATGATAAATAACGTGCGAACATGTAATATATCACCTTTATAAAACTCTATTGTGGCATGCAAAAACAATTTTACTTACTTTGTATTACCTTTTAGAATTATGTCTTCTCTCTATATTTCTGGTACTCGTACTTATCATCCCATCAAAAATAACACCCTTATTTACACATATGTCCGTAATAGCCAGTGGTGCCAACACATGCATTCGATCCATAGAGATCTGCATTATTGACTGTATGTACAATCAATTTATGCATCGAAACAGTTTATCGATTTTTCTATGTGTATTACTCAATCCATGGTCAATTTAATTACCATAGTCATCTTCTTATCTGTTTATTTCACATTCTGAGTAATCAATTTAGTACCTAAATGAATGGAATCGGTTCATAAGATGAAGCACTACAGTTAATTACTAGTAAACACTAGGTATGAATATTTTTCAAGATGGCGGATTTCCCCAACTGGGAAACTTTGGGACTTTTAATATGTTATATAGAATGGCCTTATAAACACCTGTACCAAGTTACAGCTTATTCTTTTTTATTAATGTCCGGGTCAAAACCTTATTTCCCTGGACTATAAGGGAATACTGTACAAGGTAAAATACTGTCCTTGAGAGGATAATGTAGTTACTAGTGACATATAAAAAAACTAGTACTATTTTGTAAAAATTATATTTTAGAATTTCTTACACTTGAATAACCTTGAACTGCTCTCACTGTATGAAGAACAGATAAAAACGAACCTGTGATACAGTATAAATCAGCATTGCCGTCTCCTGTTTCTTCAAGTTTCTTCAGTTTACTAACAATACGTAAACAAGTATTTTTTTTTATCTTGTCACACATAGGTCTACTGATAATGCTTAGGTTTACTGGTTAGTAAACAACCTAAAAACATAACATAAAACACTTCATATCTTAGAACGGAAACCATCATTCATTCACTGCACGCTATTGACAGAGTGTGTGAAGACGTGGTGTCGTCGCAGTTCATAACCCCCCCCCCTCCTTCACATTTTACCATACAAAACGTAATACACTTTAAAAAACTCTTTGCAGGTTCTTAGGGGAGGTGGGCGTCCCCTCCGCACCCCCTTAAATTTGCCACTGGAGTAAATTAATTATTGTTAATGTTCAGTAATAACAGACAGTGATTTCTACGTACGTTGAATCCTTAAGGGCGCAGTCTACCACAATTTTCATCACCATTTTTTATTTGTATCAGATATTTTTTTCATATTTGAAACCCAAAATGTGACGAAATTTGGCTCTTATGAAATTTTTTTATCTCTCATAGTTTTCGCGTAATGGCTTGTTAAAGTCGTATTTTGCATGTTTTCGTTTTAACGACTACACTAAAACCAACTGATATACCAAACTCAAAAATATCACAGGGGATAAAGACATTTCAGGCTACAATGACATGCTCATAAAATTAAAGAATAAAAATTATTTGAATGAAAAAATGCTGAAACTAAAAATTAAAATTAAAAATAATCAATAATTATTTTTAAATACAAGTAATTTTTTTTATTAAATTTGATGAGCATGACATTGTAGTCTGCAATGTTTTTATCCTTTGTGATTTTTTGAGTTTGGTATATCTGTTGGTTTTAGTGTAGTCGTTAAAACGGAAACATGCGAAATATGACTTTAACAAGCCATTACGCGAAAACTATGAGGGATAAAAAAATTTCATAAGAGCCAAATTTAGTCACATTTTGTGTCTAAAATAAGAAAAAAATGGTATAAATAAAAAATAAAATAATGATGATGAAAATTGCGGTAGGCCGCGCCCTTAAGGCCACAGGATTACATTTCACAAAACCGTTACATAGAAATGTTGGAAATTGTCTGTACTGTGTAGTTTATTTTTTTTTTTCAAAACATAAGATTTTATGATTTTGGTTAGTTATTGACTTTAAGAAAGATTTATATCAGTCGATAATCAGCCAAAATTGTTGCAAATTATGTTTTGAAAACATTAGGCTACATAGTACAAACAATTTGCAACGTTTGTATATAACGGTTTTGCGATATCTGCAACCTTTAAGAATTTAAAAATTAAACTCCCAAAAATTGCATAAATAGGGACATTAAGTGCTCAGTGCATCGTTAACTTACTATACAAAGTTAAGATGAGTTTGCGTAGCAGTGAACCTGTTGTATATATACGTCACAGTAAAACGAGCACTTTTGCAGACCTAATTGTCAAGAACGTAACATTAATGTGATCACAGACGTTATGACCGAGAGAGGTGTTGCAACGGTAACACGTTAGACTCACATTATGGACGACCTGGGTTCGATTACTAGCTCCGGCCATCCTGATTTCGGTTTTCCAGGCGAATGTTGGGATGGTTCCTTAAAAAAAAGAAAAAAAGGCAATGGCTGACTCCTCTCCCAGTTTCTGCCATTGTACCAAGTTGTGTGTCGCCATCTCTAACGACCTCGCTGTCGACGAGACGCAAAGCCCATACCCAGACGTTAGGTTATGAGTACGGCGAAGTCTGTGCATGTCTATTGATTATACTGTGTGTATACAGGACCAGTCAGGACAGCGTGTGCTAATTTTGCGTGGTAATAACTTCTGAAAAGGAGAAAACTTTGTTTTCAATCTGCCCGAAAAGTGAATATGGTATGTGTATGTTACCCTGGAAATCGACACAAAGTCAAATTTACTTAAATAAAATTAATTACTGGTCTTCCAATGTTTTACATTAAATTTATCATTGTGTCGTTATTTAATGTAAAGTTTTATTTCATTTTTCTTTCAAAGGGACTAAATTTTACCAAGAACATTTTCCGCTTTCAAACAATAAAGTGTTTTTTTTTTCAACTCTCATTCAAGTGATGTAGGCCCTAAACAAACGTTAAACGAATTTGTAATTTTTTTCTGAACTAGCTGTATTGTAAACATTATTGTTATATATTGGCCTATGAATGCACACATAAAACACACAACATTAATATACATTTCGTACATGCTCTGTAAATGGTTGTATTGTAGTACAATGGTAACTTTTCGAGAAAAAAAAAAACCTGACGCAAGTTATTGTGGATTTCTGCGAGCGAAGTAATGTTTTTCCCCCAACATAAGAGGCCACAAAATGTACAGTAATTAGTTACGATATATCCTATTCAGATGTCCTTAAAACATGCTTACTTTACCAAGAATTGCCTGAAATGTTGATATCCCGCCACTCTAGATATCCAAAAATGGACAGATAAATACATAATAATAGAGTAATATAAGAGTACTAGCTTTTAGCAGCGACTTCACCGGCGTGGTTCTAAAAATAATGGAGGTTTTGTCAGTTGAACACCAATCATCTCTCATGTGCTGTAACAACAGTAAACAACAAAAACAATGTTGTAAACTATGCAATAAACATATACAGTTTTTTACTATTAATATCAATCCGTTCATTCAAAATGTACTTTCATTAGGTACCTATTTACTTCCGAAGTTCTTCAGAAGCCTAAATACCTAATTACACATTTCTAACTTCAAAAATGGATACTTCTCATACAAACTTTCTATCCTTATTTTACCCTCTTAGAGAATGAATTTAAAATAAAGCACTGGTACAACCAACTTATTTTTATAAACAGAAGCTCAAATACCGAATTCCACGTCTATAACTTCAAAAATTACGAACTTGCATACAAACTTTCATCCACCATTTAACTTCATTCGAGAGATGAATTTTCTAAAATTCTTTCGTAAGGAACTTCTGTGTAAAACTTCACGTTTTTAGGCCTATCGGTTTAAGCTGTACATTGTCTGCCCGTCATTGTTAAAGAGTTTAATTAAGTAGATTATATACATTTGGGCTCGAGAACATGATTTGAACGTGTTCGAACATACCACGTCTCAGTTTTCTGCAGAATAATATTGTCGTTAGAAAGTAACGGCTGACGTGAGCGTGGTGAGCTGAGGTCTCACACATAGCGCGGCTGTGTGGTAATCGGCCGCGATGGAACCTCCACCAATATGACTCCCACACCGCCGAGGGCTAATGGCCCGCCATTACCAGGACGACACGGCGGGGGTTTGGCAACTCCCTTTACCGTCGCCTGATTAAGGAACCGTAGCAGGACCCGCAAACCAGCCGTAAAGGTCCTGTTAATCGCGTCCACTTCGTCACCCGTGCTGTTGCGTTTCTCTTAGCTTAGCACGACGATGTACCATGTGCAGTGCAGACGAACACAGCTCGGTTTATTGTACCTAGACCATTACCTGCCGAACGAAACACGAAGGGTTATAAAGCGCTGTGTATTCCCTTGTGATGCGCCTCTGTGGCGGCTCAAACAGTTGCTGGGGCGAAGGGTGAGATTCTTAAAAAACCAGAAATACTGGATATTACGTGTGATGAATAATTCCTAACATAACATACGGACAGCGACATAAATTCTACCCTCATAAATAACTGTGAGGTAAGTGAGCTTTACGTCTCGTCGACTGCGAGGTGACAAACAATGTGATACAATGACAGGAACTGGGAGAGGAACCGGCCATGGCTTTTATTAAGGAACCATCCCAGAAATTCTTCTGGAGCGGTTTCGGGGTAGCCATGAAAAACCCAAATCAGGATGGGCGAAGCTGGGGATCGAACCCAGGTTCTCCGAATGCGTTAACTTTTCTTAAAAATAACTGTTATGTACACTGGAAAGGCTTCCGTCTCGCCACTGCACAAAGTAGGCCTACTCCCCCTCCCCAATTTATTTTATTTTAAATTGACAAATTTGAGTAACCCAGAGTAGTTCGTATTTTATAGTAGACAACTGCATTATTGTACTTTTTTGTAATTAATATAGACGAACACAAATTTACACCCAACCGTACCTGGGAATCGAACCCAGTACCTCTCGTAACAGTATGCCGGTGCACATGCATGCCACGAATGTCGGCATACGTAGTGCCACCTCGCTCGGCATGGAGGGTAAATTTTCTCAGTGGTTTCACCCCTACTTATTGAACGGAATAAACTATAATTAAGGAGGTTTCTGGAAGACAGGCATACAGAATTATGTACCTTTTTTTTACGGAAATCGTTTAAATGTAACCGCCATATTGTGTAGTATGTTTCATCCCAATTTTGTTAAGTTACGCAAACAATAAAAGTCAGGAGAAAGATCTGTGCACATCAACATCTGTGGATTTACAGATAGTTCTGTTTATTACTTTTTGAGGGATTGCCTACAGTTAATCATTACTTTACAATATGTCTTATTTCCATTTTGTAACCAGCTTCACCTTCGCTTGCATTTCTGAAATACTATAACAAAATATTTGGCCCTTGATATCTCAAATCCCCATTTTTGTGTATGTGCCCTTCTTACAGAAAACTCTTCAATTGAGTACAGAAATATTAATGGTATCGTTGATGTTGTTCAGAGGTGGAAGCACTCGTGTGTGTGTTCGTGTTGTTTAGCAAATGTAGTTTGATCTTAGCTTAGCCTGTAAGCCGTACTCCGGTCGATTTGTTTGTACGCATATAAGAGACATCTAAGGGATGTGATATCTTACGTCACGGATTTATCAAAATTTCGGCACTTCGTTCCAGAAAATATTTTCGTTTGGCAAATTACTCAAACATTACGTAGTGCGACATCTCTGCCGTTAGTATTTTCGTACATACAACTAGGAAGATATTACTTACTTGTGACCAACTTCCGAAGCAGCCTAGCCGACATACAGACCTTATCTCAGTAACTAGCTACCTGTGTATGCAAAACTACAAAATGTAACACACTGTTATTTTACGCATGCGCAGCATGACATGGCACGCAGGGCTACCCACAGAACAGAAGGGAAAAGAGGGAAGGGGCAAATTGTCCCAGGCCCCCAATTGCGAGGGGTCCCCAAATTAAAAATTCAATGATATTTTATATTGTTTTTTAAAGATTATTTTATTCCCCCAAAAATGTTTTGTCCCAGGCCTCCGAAATTCCGTGACGGGTCCTGGCGGCATGACTAAGAGCGACGATTATGTCGCACAAATATTTCCCAGTGTTCAATATTATTCTCGGGTTTACCCCCCCCCCCCCTTCCTCCCCCGTGAAACATATCATGACTCCACCACTGACTTTCACAGTCATCTCTTAGCAGGAAAACTTTGCTGCAGGACATTCAAAGTATCTGAGAGAAATGCAACATTATTTTTAACTGCGTTGTTACGTCATAAAATGATAATGGCACAGTTGAAAATCCTAAGAGAGGTGAGACTGCGCTCAAGTCGAGTGACTTGCATATAGAAGCTACGTGATTTATCCAGCGCGCGTGTCGGACGCTCCAGTGCTTCTAGGGTCTCAGACACGTATGTCTTCAATCAGGAGACGTCCTTACCAACAACAACAGCTGTAAGGAAGGTGGGAAGGCGGCGCCCTAGAAGCACGCGGTGACGGCCAGACATGTGAAAGCAGGTATGGCGGGACTGTGCCTCGTGCACGGAGCATTGTCCCTGCGCTGCTCGCGTCACAAAGCTACCCCCGGCCCGAGGAGAGAAATACGACGACTCTCCCAGCGGGGGACGCCACGTCCCTCAGGACGTCACCCACCTCCCCGCACGAACACGAGGGGTCCACCCTTTATGCGTGACCATCGCCACGGAACGGGAGCCGGCCGGCAAAGTCGACTCCATTATCACTACTCGTATTTTGCACATGCCATCCCTTACTCCCAACCCCCCTCGCCGACTCGACCCTTTTTTTTTTTCTTCTCGCTCACGGAGCGGACGAAATAATGAACTGCTCTTCTCAGGGAGAGTCCGTGTAAAAGGTTTTGATTAACTTGTACCCTGGCCGTGTTCCACAATGCCTCCGGGTTCTCTCCCCTCATTTTTGTAAGTGTCCTCCTTCACGCGTCCGATAAATAACGCGGCGACAAGAAAAGGTGTATTTTACGGGCTGTTATGGATGTGCCGCGCCTTTGGCCGGTCCGATTAGGGCTGCACTTTTCGTGAAATTAGCTCGTCCATTCAGCGAGCTCCCGTGGAGTGGAAGAGCGTACCCTGGTAGTAAACAGCATGATGGGAGGGAGAGGGGGGCATCGAGCGAGAACGTCCCCGCCCCTTTCACTGTACTGACGACAGGATAACAACACACTGCCATAGCGCCCGGCCTAGCTCTCGTACATGAGTGCAAACCAACGAGATATATAGTTATCATAGAGGGGCGGAAACGCTTCCAAAGTGAAGCCCAATTGAACGGCTGTTTTGACCCCAGAAAACATGGCGAACAGCAGTGTGGCCAACATTATGTTAAAAATCCGGCATTATATTCGCATAAAATCCGTTACTTTATAGCTCTACTATATTTCCGCTAAACTCAGGAAAAAATGCCAATAATTATTGCAATATATTATACTGTAATGAAGTTTAAATTAGCATAATCTCATTTTATCTAGAGTCAAAATACCACTTTCAATTGGGCTTCACCTCAGAGCCTTGGAGATTGCTGTTTCCGCCCCTCTGTGTTTACTACATAGCTCGTTGGTGCAAACGCAGCGCTCACGTGACACACGTCCTGAGACGAGAGCCAGGCAGCGAGGTAATTAAAGACGGTACAGACACACAACTGTACGCAAGATTAGGTAACTGAGAGAGAAATCGGCTATGACCGTGGTTAAGAGCACGGTTTTCTAAAACTAATCTGTGTATTTGAATACAATCATTTACAGCACATGTACCAAATGTACATTAATGCTTGTATAGGTGATTCCGAATAAAGTGAGCACTAACAAAATCCATGATAAATTTATATTTTCTGGCAGTTTATATCTTACCGCCGATTGTAAACATAAATACTGCCACGTGCTTTTATTTACATAGTGTTGTGCAATGTTTACAACTACAATACGTTAAACTGCTCCGATAAATTTTATCTACAATATTTACTCATTAAATGCACGGGGGCTGAATATAAGATATAATAAAAAGTAATCGTAGTTATAAATACCTGCCAGTTAACATCTTATAATACTGGATAGTGGTTTCTGTCCATCAACACACACTATTGCCGTTACGAATCCCGTAGATGCGGGCAGAGTTCATTTGAATTTGTAACTCAAAACAGCCATTAAAAACACACGACACACGCAAATTCAAGAATTTAATTTTCGTTCAGTTCTACTGCCACGAACGACGACGCTCGTAACAGAAACAATAATTAACGTATTTTCTTAATCTGTGAAATAAAAAGTACGTTGTTTCCAGGCTGGCAAAAGTAAAACATAACTGACAGAATACTGATGGTTTCACATCATTTGGCAATGATATTCATAGCAACTTACAATACTTTAAATGTGTACATACGCAGAACAAACAAACATAAGCAAATGATGCACAGGGCCGTGCCAACTATTTGGAGGGGGGGGGGAAGGAATATATTTTTCACTTGAACTTATGGGGGTCCGGGGGTTCTCCCCCGGGAAAATGTTGAATTTAAGATGCAAAATGGTGCTTCTATTTGAGTAGTTCTCGAATATAAATATTGAGTAATCGCTGGCAGAAATATTAATATTTTTTAAAGAAAAATTTTGTTAATAACGCCAAAGTAAAGTGACCCTTGAAAATAAGTATTTCAAGGTGCAAAATACTGTATCAAAACGCTAAATAATCACTGGCAGAATTAAACAACAATTAAAAACATTATACAAAATTCACTTTAAATTTGAGGAAAATTAAACAGAAAAGTGTAACAGATTTAATATACACAAAGTAGAAAAATTTTTAACTTAAAATGTACTATGCCTACTTAACTAACATGACATGATTTACGATTGCACAAAACAAAAATTCACAAATTGTTGGTTTAGGCATAAAAATGACAACGATATGTAAGCATTAAAATTTATAGAATACCTTTAAAGTAAAATTAGAAACAGTAATCCCACAAAATTTGCATCACATTTGAGGAAAATTAAACATAAACATGTACATTAGAATTATGTACCAACATCATCACAAAAAATATTGTGCAGTCACAACAAATTTCGAACACAAAATTTTTTAAAATAAAAAAAAAAAAAACGGACTTTCTTCGCTATGTCCTAATCGTAAATTCCCGCAAGATTTCATCCACGTCGATTTCTGCTACGATTTTAGAATATATGTACAACAACAGGTGTGCAAACCTCTTTTGACATAGTACTTCGCAAATAATCCTTTACGTATCTTAAAGAACTAAATGATCTTTCAGCAGACACAGAAGATGTAGGAACAGTCAGAAGCAGTGAAATGAGATGTACAACTTCATCCACTAACATTAACGTACTAATAGGTTGTTCTCTGAAAGAAACTGCTTTGAATTTAGGAATAGTGCGAAAAATTATGTATAGTACTGGGAATGTGGGTTTAGAAATGAAGTGATGTTGCTCAATCTCAATCATTTCTAATTTACTTTTTGCTTTATCTTTTCAAATCAAATTTCACAATATCAAACTTCATAATTACGATAAACTACAGTTCATTAATAAGTAACGTATACGAGCAAGATAAATAAAATAAGGGCAACATTTGCAGTTAGTTTTTTTTTTTTTTTTTCAGAAAATATAATTATTCCAAAAATGATATTTTCTTGAATTGAAATTAACGTAACGGTTAACATATTTATAGGTCTAGCACGTGACGAAACTGATGCAATAAATTTTTTTAATATAAAACTTCTGAATTTCTGCAATAATAACTAAAAATAATTATAACATAGTACATTATTTAAGCACGCCTGATTTTCTTTTCTATATCATGCAAAAAGGATTCACAAATATAAAAATCGTGAACGGTAAAATCTTGCGTAGGTCACGCCCACGCATGGCCTAAGAAGGGGAGGTCTGAACACTGGCCGGTAAATGTAGCAAGTAAATGACGCCATAGTTAGGCTTCACAAATCCACGAACGCTGTGAACTGTCTGGTAAGAAAGCGAGAAAATAAATTATTACGAAGCGAGACTTCTTCTTAGACCGTGGTCACGCCTAACTTTTGACGAACAGATGGTTGAAAATGCTGCCTTCAAAGCTGCCGGCCGCTAACTTCCAGAAAACATGTTCAACAGAAAGAAAAATAGTAGAAGCAGTAACAAACCATTGTTACCAATGCCGGTGTCTTGACAAGTCTGACAAGCACTTCGCTACTTTTACCGGTTAGTCTGTCTGTCATACAGTATCTACGGCTTGTTTGTGTTTACGTTATTTTTTCCATGTGGAAAACTAAGAATGTGGACATGGGCTGACAAGTAACCTACAAGTCCCAACTAATGAGAAGATTATATTAATTACGGAAAACCATGTAGTGTCTTCTAGTTTTCATAATAGTTTATATAATTTATATAATAATTTACATTATTGTATACTATATTGTAAAATGACTTGTCCAATATCTTTGTGCAATATTGTACTAAAGGGGAAAAAAAAAGATCAAAAGGATGCAATAAACTAAATGACAGTTTGTCTGGCGAAAACATTTGTAATGAAATGAGTCACTAGATATTTTTAGAAGGCTCCGATATTTTATTTTTTCACACTTTTTAACAGATATTTTAAGTGCCATTTGCTTAATTTATTAAATGGTTGTTTCCGAGACGTGTTTGCTGAGTAAATTACGGTGTAACTGTATCAAGTGCTGCGGCGCATGTCTGGTCTGCTTATCGCCCGAGCGATCTTACGTCTCACACACATTCCACATGTTATTGGCAAGTTCACTTCCTCTGAGCTTTAAGGGGGCCGCCTACCCGCGCGTGAGAGGCTCAAAAGCGACGGAGCAGTAAGGTCGACCTTGAAGCGCACATCAAATGCCGCGCCGCCTCAACGAGGCAGGCGCTGAACTATCGTGCAAGCTTCCCGCAGAACGGTTTTACTATGGGACATTAAGCGGTGACCATATAATTTTATTGGTGGAAAGTCTGTAGCAAAGTTCAGTGCAGATCGCAACCTGAGTTTCACATTCATCAGGTCAGTACATTTTGAAGTACGGCAGTCTGAAAAGGCCGTTTTTAGCCACGTCGGAGGGCTTAGAAACAGTGTTTTTAATGAGCGTAGTGTCTTTAATAATGAGGTTCCGACCTTGTCTGAAGTGTTTTATTTTCGTACGTTGGCACAATGAACACACATGGAATATTTTCATAGAAAAAACTGTTTACGAACACGCTGCAACGCATTTTAAGCGTGGGGTAGGTGGGCCAACCTAGTTAAGCTGCGTTTGTGTGTGCGAAGTAGGAGCGGTAAGGTTGCCGTTGACCGACGTATGTAATGTATTATCGCCTCTCCGCGCAAGCCACTCAGCTGGCGTGCAGTGCTTTACTATTATTCTATTTCGTATGGGTCTTGAAGCGGTGAACATATTATTTTAATAATAGAGAGCATAGTTCTATAGTAATTTTTTTTGGAATTTGGTTGTTATTTTTTCAGATACGGCAGTCTGGAAAAGTTTTTTTCTTTTTTTTTTTTTTTTTTTTTGGAAATTTTGAGAGGTCCGAAAATAAGGTTTCTAATAAACGTGCCGAATTTTTAAAACTATAGCGTATAGCGACATAGTTTGATCTGTGTGTTCTGTTAGTAGATATACAAATATAATGTGCGTTGGATAGTTTCACAGAGGGGAAGGTCCTCACCCCTTCTCCGGTTACTCTCTTATTTCACTTTGAGAAGGGCTACAGTTGTGGTGAGACGGGCCATGCAGTTCCAGGAAAAATAATTTCACTGTTTGCTCTGCTCGCTTCCTTCTACACAGGCACCATTTTGAAAATTTGCACATAAACAATGGTCATGAGTTGCTTCAATTTATCAACATTTGTTTTGTTGTTACCAAAAATGATACTTGTGGAAAACTATATTTAATGCAAACGTGCAGAAAAGGAGAGGGGGCGAGATATATAATTCGCCCCCTCAGGTTTACGTACGGGAAGAGGGAGGGAAGACGGCCCCCCTCCCCCCTCCTCACTCGGGGGGCACGGTCGTGATGATGCAACATGGAGAAGCTGCGAAAAAACGGCGGAAACCTACCTCTGATGCCACCTGTCGGTGGAATTTGGAACTGTCTGAAGCGCGGAGCAAGCGCTAACGTGCAAAATGACCTGAGTCCGGCGATAGCGTCACATTCTTCTGGCGCCAATTAAGTCTAATTATTGGCCTACTATAAGTAGAAATGTCAATAACATCATAAACCAATATTTTGAAGTATATTAAATACAGAGAGGTCGATTTTTCATCTGATGTTCTATCACTAATACACGGAACTACATGCGATGTATCGCTACCAACCGTACAAGCAGTAAAGTAACTCTTGTTGATTGATGTGTGTATGCAGTAACGGCTAGTGATTTTTTTAAAAGGTTAAACCTTTAGTGCTCACTTTATCCCGAATGACCTATATGTTTTATTTGTGCAATCATAGACCAATTCATAATAATATTAGAACTCAGAAAAATGACAAATTCGCATAACATTTGATTAGGGCCTAGATCACTTGAGTGAGAGTAGTGCAAAATTAGGGAACAAAATATGAACACCTATATTTCAATAACATCAGTTTCTGATTATATTTAATGCTTCAATTGCACATAATGATTGATTCATTCATTTTTAATACATTCCGCATTGTGCTATTTCTAGAAACCTAACCAACTGTTGACAAAGCCAGAATATGTTTACAAAGTTTACATGAGCAATTCTATGCATTCAATAATCATAACTTTACATTTACAGTTTAAAGTGTAATGATGCTTAAAAAAAATTCAGTTTTGAACTTACCTAGTCTTCAAAGCTTGGTGCATGGCCAGAAAATGATGATGGTCCTGCGACATTGAACGATAGAGAATGTTAGTCCATAAGAAAGAGATTTGGTTTACATTGTATCCACAGTATTGCAGTAAAATGTTAGTACTGCAGAAACAGATTTTGATGTTTTCTCTTTCATACTCAAAGGACGTGATGCTCGCAGCTCAAGCTAATCTAGATTTCGAGCTGATTCTTCCTAGTACTGAAGCTCTGTCTTCAAGTAAGTTTATTTAAACATGGATTGACAAGTCCCGTACCACAAACACTGTGAAACAGAACGATGCCTATGTTTAACATTTTCCTACTGCATGTATCCAGCCATCAGTGCAAAATTACAAGAATTACTAGACAGTACGTATAAAGTGGAAAGGAGGGGAAGGGTGACGGTACATGACAGCCCCTTCACTTTTCAAGTAGCAGAAGCATCGTCTCCTTTAAGTGACAGTAGGCTGCCTTTTCAGACCCCTTCTGAACTGCCCCACACTCTCAACCCTCACCAGCTTCCTCCCTCAGCACGTTCCACTCCCTCACCGACCTGACAATCATCGACTGCCTTGCCTACCCCTCTCTGTCCTCCTCCAAACTCTCTGGAGCTTCTCACTGTTGTTCCCTCTCCCTCTGTAATCACTTCTGATCAACTGGGAACCTAACCTTCCCCATCACCCCACCACCTTGAACAACCTAACAAGCCTCTCCACCCTTCGCCTGTCCCTCAAAGTACTCCAACCCATTTCCTTCATCATCACTGATGGCCTGTAGTTTCCTTCATCCTCACTTTCCTGCCCTTGCCTCCTCTACCACCCTTCACCCTTCTTGCTGCCCTCCTCTGAACCTTCTCCAGCTCCTGCACCTCTCCTGCATTGTAAGGATCCCACTCCGCTGCTGCATATCCCAGCATTGGGTGTACCATCGTGATGTATGCTTTCTCTTTCACCCCACAACTAGCCCCATTCAGGACCCTTCCCAGCATTCCCAGGGCCCTTCTTCCCTTAGAAACCACTTTTCCTAATTGTCCCTTCCATCCAAGGTATTCCTGTAATACCACTCCCAAGCACTTGTATTCCTTCACTTCTCCTATCTCCTGCTCTCCCCATCTGTACCTTACCCTGCCCTTTACCTACTTCCAAGTAAATCTCACCACCTTCGTCTTTTTTACATTAATCTTCATTTTATTAACTGCTGCCCATTCTAATATCCGATAATGTCCGCCTGCAAGCTGTTTCTCTCACCTACCTCTGAATACAATACACAATCATCAGCAAACAACCTTATCTTGCCCTTCATTCCCACCCATGTAATTTGCCATTATGGTAAACAAGGGACCCAGCACACTATCCTGTAGTACCCCTGACATTACTATTCCTTCCTTCGACAAGGTGCTCCCCACTCTCACTTTCTGATTCCCTCCTTCACGGAAGTCAATTATCCAATGTACCACCCACTTGTCATCCAATAGCTCATCCACTTTCTTCATTAAAATTTCATGTGGCACCTTGTCAAACGCCTTCTCAAAATCTATGAAGCAGGCATCAACCTGCTTCTCTTCATCTACAGCTTGCACGAGGTCTTCTAAAAGCCCAGCCAGCTGGGTCTCACACGAGTAGCCTCTCCTAAACCCATGCTGGTACTCCTGCACCCAGTTATTCTCATCCATTACATCCACCACAAATTTCACCACCAACCTCTCCATTACCTTGCCCATACTCGAGGTGAGACTCACTGGTCTGTAACTACCAGGTTTTGCCCTGTTCTCTCCCTACTTGTACACCGGTAACACCAGAGCCTCCTTCCACTCCTGTGGTACTAATGATCTACCAAACAACACTTCTAAATACCTTGCCATCATGCTTCCACCAAATTTAAGCGTTCCATTCCCTATGCCATTGGGCCCCACAGATATATTATTCCGAATGTGAGTGTAACGTGAAACTGTTGTACCACCTCTTTCAGTCTAGAGGGATTTGGAGGTGAGGAAAGAATGTACCTCAGCATGGTCAAGACACCCCACAGACATACACACAGTACGTATGGACAAGTGTCGCTCTGTTGAAAGATTTATGGGATAATTTTTAATGGCTGATAGTACATGGCAATAAAGGATTTCAGTGATGTACAGCTGTGCCGCCAAAGATCCCCAAATTGTTATTAGGTAATCTGAAATAATTTAAAGAAATCCCTGCGCCATCTCTCTAAAAAATACTGCGAGTTACTTTGTCTCATCGTTGCCATACGCTCACATAAGACCACCAGAAGTAGGAAAAGGACAGATTCAGGAAATGGTTAAGGGTGTGGTGTTGTGGTGGGTCCACCATCTTGTATAAATTTGCTTGTTTTTGGTTTTCGTCTCTCGTCGTCCATCTTGTTTTCAGTTGTCACTTGTTGACTGGGAATTTTTTTTACCTCGCCGAGATTTTTTTCCTGCACATCGTCTGCTAGGGCCATGTTTGTTTACATCAATGGTTGGTAGGTGGCATTGACATCATGTTTTTATCTATGGCTGCTAGGCAGTGCTGCATAAAGTAGCTGCCATGTTTACTCCAATGTCTGCTGAGGGCAGCCACAATTCTTCTGATATTTATGTCTGCTAGCGTCACTGTTGCTGTGTTGTTGCTAGGAGCGAAGTCGCATGTTTTCTTATATGTAAACTCATTCTTATGATTTTATTATAATTTTTTGTACACTTTAGGCACTTGCAAAATACATATTATATACTCAGTAGCATTTATCACGTGTTCATATTGTAAAGTGTCTGGCCTCACCAGCACCTTTATAATGTGGTTTGTTTTAGTGATTTGGGCACTAGGCTTATACATAAGGAATTTATATTTATTTTTCTCGGAGACTTAAAACCCCAGAAGACGTGTCAGTTTGCATTTAAATAATGCTGCCAGTCTGTTGAGACCACAGTTTTCTTGGTTACCATTAAGATATTAATGTTCAAGTGTAAGGTGGGCACGATTATGGCCTACAGTGTGAAGTCGTTGCCCGGCTTTCTGCATAAGAGGAGCTAGTTTTCACCATGTTCAGTGCGTGTGAAATAGTGCTTCAAGAGTAATATTAATTTTTATGTTATATATATATATATATATATATATATATATATATATATATATATATATATATATATATATATATATATATATATATAT
>PNEQ01002754.1:21764-37643 GCA_003012365.1 Medauroidea extradentata | reverse complement strand
GTTCATAGGGGACTTACACTATTTGTAAATGCAATTTATGTAATTTGGAAATTCTTTATATAGCCTAAATGATTTATGTGTGGCAGCCAGGTAACTAGCTTAACATTAGATTTGTTAGAGGAGGTTAAAGTTGTATGTAGTTTGTATGAGGGAAAGTGTGCATTTAATAATGTAAATTTACTAGTATGACTTCAAATAACTTGATTTAGTTCAGGGTAAACTTGTAGACGGTTAATTTAAGGGTGAAATCATTTGAATTTAGCATCACTTGTCGGGTGTCATTTTAATCCTTATTCAATTTGCCAACTTTTTTCTCTCTTGAATTTTCTTGGTAATTTTGCGGGCTGAAGTTTTATTCGTGTTATAAGATTTACTTTTAGTTTACAGCCTCGGTCGAGAAACTAGGGGCGCGACAGGCTAGCGCTGGGAGAGGGTGAACAAAGGCTTAGGAATGTGGGGATTTTTCGGGGAGTTGCAGTGACGTACTTTGAAACTGACTGCTCTCCAAGTTAATGTATCACTCCGCCAACAGCGCGAATTTAATTAAATATAAATATATCTATTTTAAGTGAAATATTTGCTTAACAAAAATAATAATATATCATTAATTTTTACCAACTTTAGTTTGCACAGGTTGTAAAGTGTAATTTTGTTTGTTTTGGCCTTGGTGAATTGAGAGTTCTCGGATGTTTGATAGTGGGGAACTAGTTTCCGCCCGCCATCTTGGTGGCTGGCAAGAATGAGTTCCTCACCCCAGTCTTCTTACAGTCAGTCTGTTGGTAGGACGTGTTTTGCAGAGTAGAGTAAGGAAAGGACGTGGCACAATGAGGGCGAAGTGGAAGTATCGCGATAGGCATCGCGGTTAATTAACTGTCTTAATTATTATTACTCTCAAACAGTTGTGGTGATTCCGCAAACCGTAGTAACGGTGGTTGCGATGTAGAGATGAGTTGTATTTTTCTGTAGTTGAACTTCATTTTTTTTTGTTTCCCGCGCCCGAGAACTTTTGTCACATCACAGCCATTATGTGTTAGTCAATATTTCGGCTGCCACGCACATTTTATCTACAACTGCATTATATTCAAATTTATTTTGGAATTAAAAGTGATGTAACGGCCAGGAACTTCACCTCTTTCATTTCTATAGGGCTTGAACCCACGAACTTACCCTCGATTTTAAGAGGTGTTCTACTGGCAGGTGTTGTTAGGCCGAGAGCAAATGTGGACGTGCATTGCACATAATTTTTTTAATTAATATATAAACTATCAGTACCACCACAATATCTAGGTCTACTCAAGATGCTTATGAAAACCCCTATAAAACTATTCAATAGATATGTATTACTGTAAAATAAGACAAGAACCTCAAGATCCCTAAATGTTCAACTCAACAGTTTAAACACACCTTGCTACAGCTGCATCAATTGATGTTGAGGTTATGTGGCGTTCGTCATGGCCATGGATAGCTCAGTTTGTTGTTAGTTGATAAATATATATATTACTTCATTTCACCCACCCATCGTTCAGGGTCAACATTAACAGAGAAACACACAAATTCATAAATCATTTTATCATTTTTCAGAAGATTTGTTGGCAAAAGTGGTAGGTTGCATTGCACAACATCCGGGGCCAGTTGTACAGGACTATTTCAGTTTCTTTTTGAATACCAGTTAACCTCTCGAGCGATGCTTAGCAACCATGACGAGAGAGAAAAAAAAATAGATAACACACTACTGGGATTTGCTTCCCTGCTTCATCCCTGCAAGAACCTATCACCTCAACTGTTCTGTAAACTCAAGTATTATTATGTTGGATTATTTGTGTCTGTTAACCACGCTAACACACTCGAGGCCGCTTTGTCCACCTCACCATTATACATCCTCTCCTTCGTGCCATCTCTGCACAACAATCCTGGATGGTCATGGTAGCTAAAGTACTCTTGGGCAGAGTCATACAACAAGATTCAAATCTACCAGCAACAGCAAAATTACATTTAATAGGTATAAGAAAAGGTTCCAAGTATTGAATCTATAGTTTTTTCACCAAATTAATAAAAAATACAGACACAAATAAATTAATTGGGGACGAAAGATGCACATCAACAGAATTCCATTCGCAGCGCAATACCCTAAGCAACACCGTGAAAAGGCTGACCAACGTGCATCAATAACCGACATCATCAAGAAATTCCACGAAGCAGGCAATCGACCACGTCAGCACCAGAAATCCTACAGCCTTGAGAAGCTTGCAACACAAGAAGTAACTCACTCCACCAGGAAAATTTATAAATTATTAAAAACTGCCAAAAATCAAAATTTCAGAAAAATACAAAAAAAGGTTATATCAACAAAAATAATTAAAATTCTACAGCAGTAAACTTGAAACCAAATAAGCCAGGAAAATAAACAAAGTCTCTACTTATAACTCCAGACTGTATTTTATATTTAAATTTTGATAACTGAATTTAAATTACACATGTCTCCAATTAGTAAGTTATTGAATCCTGTTGTATCATCCCAAACAACAACAGATGAAGCAACACTGAATACTTAAAGATTTAAATTGTAAAAAAATGTTTTATATAAATTTCAGTTAGGTATGGGGTAGTACCTGAACACTTTACATCGTGTCACCGGATCCACTCAGGTCTAGCCTGCTCAGGGGCAGGGTAGATAGCCAGCAGTATACAAAATGCATGAAAGTGTGCATAAAAAGTAAACAAACACAGGCTCCGGCATGTAGGCCTATACATAAAAGAAAATATGTTGTAAAGCATTTGCGTGCATGTTCACGAAAAATACGATGTCCAATTGTATAATTTTAGATGGATGAGAAGTATGGATAAATTTATCAAGTAAAAATGTCACCAGATAACGTAATTCATGTATGGAATAAATGATAGAAATTATTACTTACTAAGCCCTCTAAATACACAAATTTTGAATATTTAAAATTTAACTCTCGATTAATGCAAAAATCAACGGTTATGTGTCAGAGAACTTTACTGTGCAATTCCTTATCACTACGTAAATTTTTGGGGGGTTAGCACTAGCATTTATATACAGTACACATTACATTAGTAGTACACAATTGTAATGCCATATACATATATTGTACCAATGCAAAAGTATATTTTGCACTGTTCTTCCAACTTGGTCTCTTAATACAGATCTGCCTGATCTGTGACTGAAATATACTGCTTATGCAGATTTTGCCGCAATTTTTAAAAACATGCTGCCAACATGCTACTCTCAAGAAATTGTGTACTCTCGGAAAAAGAAGTTAAACATTCAAGGGCTGAGTAGATCCAATCACGTGACCAACACTACAGAGTAGATTATACCTACTACGTTTTTACAAGCGCTTTCAATCGTTTGCTGTTTACTGATTTTTTGTGAGCCACATGAAAACTCTGATAGTAGTTGTTTGTAGCCTAATTAAAATATGTACCAAAATCTGCAGAAGCTGCACATTTAAGTCACCAGTCTGGACAGACCTGAATTATTAGACCAAGTTAGGATAGTGCAGAATATCCTTTTGTACTGGTACAATATACACATATGGCATTACAATTGTGTACTAGTATTGTAATGTATACTTACCGTTAACCCAAGGTCTTAATAATTATATAATTTTTTCCCTACCTGGATTACGATCTTCTGGCAATATTGTTATATAATGAACTCCTCCAGGCTTCTTGTACAACAGAGTGCTACATTCCTACAATATCTTCTTTGTTCAAAATGTACAAGCCCTTTGAAACACATTTTCTATTGTGTACACATGTACGAGATCGTATTTACTTTTTACACAGACTTTCCTGTTTTTTGTCTACTAGAGACTATCTATCCTGCTCCAGAGCATATTAGACGTTAGTAGATCTGGTGAAGGGATAGAGTTGAATTAGTATTTAGAGATCTTGATGGCCAGTAGACTGTGGACCTACTCGTACAAGGTTCTTGAACAGTTTCAGAGTAGGCTTAATGTCTACTCTATCAAGTAGATCAAGAAGGTTTTCATAAGCGCCTTAAAATATCCTTTGCCAGGGGTCGGGTTGAACTCTCGACCTTTGCATCACCAGACAGACACTCCAGCTGTCTGAACTACAGATGCAGTGTCGAGAATACTAGTTTAAATGTGGTTTGTATAAAAGTACATTTTTCGATGCATAGCCGAAATCGTTCATAGTACGTAGTTGTAAATATAGGTAATGTAATTAAACATTTTTTATTGCATACCTATGTCTTATGGTTGTAGTATATATTTTTTTAAATAATATTTTCTTAAAACATGGTTTTTTATAAAAAAATTTCCCATGTACATACGAACTGGAATATGACTAATAGTTTTCTCAAGACGTACTTATGCCTGTATATTTTCTAATCTATACGTACATCATAAAAAATTATTTTCTCATACATAAGTTCACTACCCGAAATCCTTTGTACGACAGGATGACATACATGTTAAATGGTGTCATCAAATTACAAAATGCTTGGTTCTTACAGTATGGTCTGCATCCTGAGACCAGAACATTGATGTCAAAGTTTCTCATATAATCAACAGTTATAATATCAGACAGCTGCAAAATTTGAACACCTCTTAATTCCAGCAATTAAGAGCTTTGCTACCTAGAGATTTCTCGTGATTCAGCGCTGAGCCAGATGTGTGGTGGATCATGCAGTCCGCATACACTGAGGAGAGCAAGACAGAAACTTGACATCTTCTATCTCTTCCTTACGTATCACACATTCTCCCCCCCCCCCCCCACCCGTATGTTTGCCTTCTGTCAAACCTCTTATAAAGCAGATACGATCAACTTCTGTTCTAACAGCCGTCATATTTTCATCCAGCGCAGGAGTGTCTCCAAACTTGCAGACTCTCAATACAGTTTTTACAAAACAGTAACAGATGTTCACATGTGTACTTATGTAAACAGCATCTTAAAATTTTTTTTGGCTTATTATGTGTGTGTGCAAGAAAAAAAAAACTTCCCATTGCTAAATAGTAGAAATTTATCAGTGTGTGTTTTAATCACACATAATGTTAGTATAATTTTTAATGTATTCAGTCCAGCAGTAAGTTTCTTTCGCACAATATTGTTGAATAGTTATTCACACATGTTCATAGATTATAGCTAACTTGAACAACTTTATTTTTTCCACCTGCAGCTAACTAGTTCAGTTATGCTTCAAACACGTTTTGTATTACGTATAATTATTGCAGTTTCACAGTTGCAACAATTAGGATAACCTATTCACTAAAAGACTGCAATCACCTGTTATTTTGTACAACGGTTATTGAAGTACTTTGTGCAACGGTTATTGAAGAACTTACATAAAGAAAAGGTGTGGGAAAAAGAGAAACTTTAGAAAATGTCTAAAGTTTTCCTAAGTACCATGTTGCTTGATGCTCCTGTAACAGCACACACCTACATACCTCTCTATAGCGTCGCCACCTTAAGTAAACAACAAAAGACTTCCTGCAAAAGGAAACAAATTAGTATGTACACACAAAACCTTAATGCTGACTACGTTAAGGATTAGTCAGTACTGAAAAATCATGTTGGCCGAGGCCGTGAATCAAATTCGGGTTCTTCTGAACATGGGCTTAATGTGTTAATGTTGCTAGGAAGAAAAACAAAGTTTGATGAAAAGTGGATGGGGCACACGAAAGTGATATTTTACTCTACAGTTCAATGTTAACTGCATACACGTCAGAAAATTATACCTGAAGATGAATGAAACAGGAAGAACATTGCCCAATTATCCATTAGTCATGATTTTCTTTTACATATATTCTTTATTTTGACAACAGACGTTCCTGCTTAAAAAATGTTACAAAAAAAACCTTGCACCTAAAGATGAAGACTTGGGAGGTGGTGCAAAGACATTAAGTAATGGAGCATGTGTTACAATTAAAAATAATAATAATAATTCACAATACACAAGGAGTATTTTGTATTTAAATTTATTTGTGGCATGTCTATACTGAGTTACAAAGCAGAATTTAACCACCTTATTGTTTTTTTTTTTAAATTAAACTTATCTTACAGTACTTCTCGCACACAAGATTTGGCTCTTTCCACAGAACTCAGAATCCTAAAAAAATATTACAAATATTAATTATGCACCAGTTTTTTCCATCACACAATTCTTTGTCTTATTAACACAGGATGGAAGTTTATAAAAGAAACAAAACGCATACATTCACACACACAGACACCTCAAACACACTTAAAATCTTTTATATTGCAGTACTTAAGTCAAGCTCACAAAAGTCTGTTGCACAAAAATACAAGACTATAAAAATTCAAGAGCTTGATTTTTCAATGGCAAATCTCAATTTAAAAACTACAACAAAAACATGAAAAATATATAATACCAAATTTGCCAAAAATGGCTTCTGAATTATCAATGAAAACCACTGAGTCACTTAATCAACAGTTCATTTCAGAGTTAACAGTAATTTTCAATATGAAGATACTTTCACAACAATACTTGTATGTATTTGTGCATTTAACAGGCATTAAACACATAAAACACTCAAGCATACAAGCAACCATCTGAGAATATCACTGCTAGTTATAATGCAGAAAATAGGTACCAGTTTCACCACTTTGGCAGGTGTCTATTGAATAATAATTATAATCTTCAATTCTTAACAATCCGAGATGAATACTGTTTAATGTTGATGGCTGCTGAAATTATATACCTGCCATAATGCAAATAAATCCAGTAATTTGCATTAATTGTATGAATCATCAACAGCAGATTAAAGCACTTATTTTTTTAATAGTGAAGCTTTTGTCTCAAAGCACTTTACACCCATTCTACAATTACAACCTGGCATCGATGAATCAAAAATAATATTTTTTGGAAGAGATGAAAGAATTGTCATCCCAACATTAAAGTCAGGAAGAAAATAGTAGTAACAGTGATGTTGATTGTAAATGCATGTGTAAACTTTTTGTGAAAAAGGCTAGGCAACTTAGTTTCTGAATAAATAATGATACCCTTGTTGTTTCTGTCTTTTTCAATTAATAAACTAAAATCAAATCTAACTGTAATTTCTCACCAACAACTTTTCCTTGACCAAACAAACTTGCCTGAAGTATTTGAATGACAATTCTATTGCTTTCAAAAGTTAAGTCCAGGAAAAGCTGTGAAAAATGGTTAGTTACTATAAGACAAAACATAATCTCGTTTTCTACTATATGGAAATGAACAAAAAATATATGGCATAACGAAGCCCACACATTTCATTTTGCGATAAAATGTGTATTTGTCCGCAGAGAAACGATGCATGGCAGTAAAACAGTTGCAATCTACCAGCGTGCCGTCACTGATATACAAAGTACGCAATCCATGAACATTCGATCGTTGCACAGTTTATTTTACACCTCGACAAATGCCGAATCACAGACACAGTTAACAGTGCAGATTACGGAAATCTGGCACATCACGACGACCCCATATTTTGTGGCCTTCGCACAACGAGGCACAAAGCACGCAATTTTTTGTCACAAGGTCGCTGAGATGCATTAAGGCTTGCCGAGTTGTACTAGTCAGTAGCACTTCTTCACGTTACCCTGTAAATAAAAGAGATTATAGTATTTTTTCCATGCTTTACACGGATGCTTGCAGAAATACAGTAATATGTACAACCAACACTATAATAATATTTTCTAACAATTATGAGGGCTTTTATGACAGCTTTGCAAATGTCAGCAAAATACACACATCCAAAAAAGACCATCTTTAGGTTTAGAAAAAAGGTAATGTTAAAACCAATAAGAAAATAATTGTTTACAGGAAAATATTTAATCTAAGATTATTCATACTGTAGCTACGCTGATTTCATTTCCTGGTGTGCTCACAAATCAATGAACATAGCAAGTGCTTTTAATTACTATAATTACTGAATGTAAAAAAGTTCAGAGCACTAGCATGAAACAACTAAATTACAATCTTAACACAGTATCCTCAAAAATTTGATGAAAATGAAAAATGGAACCAATTTGTGCAGTCAGTTTTTTGTACACGTTCAGTAATATGACAGTCACTACTACTACATACTACTACTGTGTAAACAAAAACAATGAATGTGGCTAATATTATCGAAACTTCAGCAATGCAACATTTACTTAGTAAGTAGATAAAAATGATTTCATGGTATGTATGTACTTGTAAGTTTGGTAATATTTTCCCTCCACTTCATTAACATTTAATACAATTAATAGATCCTCAAAAGGGAAACAAAGCTTTTAGTATACAATTGAGGACTACAATAATTAAAAAAGCATAGTACAAACAGGATACACTACAGAAAGAAAACTGGCATATACACAATCCCAACTACAAAGGCTATTATTTGACAATTTTGAAAAAAGAGCATCAATGATGGTATTATTTTACATCCGGAAACATGTGTTAAAAAAAGTTAAGTTTAGTACATACAATAATAGACATATCTGTAGCTACAATTTATTTTGAACATTTAGAAATTAAGTCATCTTAAAGTTTCAAAAAATATATGTTTATTTGGGTAACAAATCAAGTTCACGTTTTTTGTAGCATAAGTTGGTGCACATCCAAAAATATGCAACTTTAATTGTTCCCATCATAGATAAATGGATAATCTTTGCCATGACAGTAAAATAGGACTTATTCAATAGTATAAACAAATAAAGGAGGTACTTAAATTAATACTCAAACCGTTAAATACAGTTAAATTTTTAAATGAAAGATTGAAAGAAAAGTAGGAGGTTTGGATAAATTATTTTTCACTTATTTGCTTTCATCCCATCTGGTTTTCCTATTGTGTGTAACTTTTAGGGTACAGCCATTTTTTCTGTTCATAGCTTTCTACCATTAAACCTTGATCTACAGAGGTCTTCTATAAAAATAGTATTGTTTTCTGAATGTTATTTCCCTAAACGTCAATATCATAGTCTATACTGTCAGGGTTTGCCTGATCTTGACAGCCAGGGTTGCCAGCGTATTAGAAGCCAGATACAGTAACATCACAGTTTATAACAAGAACGGTTAGCTGCTTCTCTGGTGCAATGATACTGGCATTCCTTAACAACAAAATGTTTCTCTTACACTGTCGATGAAGAAAATAGTGCGTGCTACAACTAAGAGTTAACATAGAATTCCGTAATATACTTTATTTTAAGTAATGTTATAGTGTTCAGCACAAAGACGTTTCAATGTTTAATCGCCCCTAAACTGATTTATTTGGCTATTGGTATAAATCATGCACTCAAATATTTTTCCACCTGCAAGGACTGGGCGGCCATGTTTGCCATCTTGAAACATGTTTTCGCGCTGGTGTGGTGTGTGCGGTTGCATGTTTCTGCTTGATTGTAATATTATTTGTAAATTTGAATAATTTTCCCAATATAACATAACGAAAGAAAAATCCTCCGTGTAATTGCCAGCGGCAGTACGACATACTACGTATTGCGAAAGGCGTGAAGCAGTTGGTGATACGACAGTTGGAGAGTTGTTCCGTTGTGTAAGCAGTCACCGTTTTGCTTGGAATTTTGCCGAGAACAGTTACAACGCAAGGCATATTTATCGCAATCTTTAATACGCCGAAGTATATGTTAAAGAAAAAATTAATTTGTTCTGTGACAATTGGCTACTCTTATTTTTAAGGTTTCGTAATTTTGTTTACAAGTAGGAGAGAGAAACATTTGTATGCAGCAAAATAAATTATGTATAGGTCAGGTATTTTATAAGTTATGTATTTATTGTATACAAATGTTCTTGATATTAGTAAAATGAACTTTTTTTCACCGTTGGTCTACAACTCGTTTATTTGTTGTTCATACATTTTGGCCTAGGTAGGTTAGGACTACATGTCTAGGCTTGCATTAACCTTCAAGTAAATTATCGTACGACCAGAGTACCATTTTCAGACGGACAGAATAGTAAATTGTTAATTTTAGCATAATATTTTGAAGTAGGTTTGGCCATGTAGGATTTTGAAGTTTATTGACTGTGTGAAACCTGAAGATAGAAACAGATCTGAATTTTTCTTAGGCCTAACTGATTAGTAGGTAGATCCTACAGCAATTCTAGCAATTCTGATACAGATAAAACTTAAAAGACATGATTGGTTTTGTTGATAATAATCTTCAGAATGAATTATGTTTTAGACATATTGGGATATAAGTTCTATTGTTCCACTCTTAGTTATCATTACAGCACCTATGTTATTACATACAAAACGTTAGATCATTACCTATTGGCTTGTACAATTTCCCAGAACTTCCCACTATGATTATGTTTGTCTAGGCAGATTAAAGTAGCCTGCCTACGTTCATAAACTCTATTTCAAAGGTTTCTGTGAAGGTATGAAACATATGCACTTATTTTACACTATTTCTCACTCTAAAATTAGTTAAATTTATACTGCACAGCATGTGATGGTTTAGTTATGCAATGATAAAATAAGTTTTTCTTTTTGCTGTATAGATTACAAGAAATGTGATATTGGCAACGTATAGTCAAAATTGTAAAGTATATTATATACTGCTGGTGACTCGCACCTCCGCGCGCCTAACCTCGCCAGCCAATCAGTGTGCTCACATCCTCGCATTGGCCACAACCCCCTAGCTTTGTCTTTCCAGCTCCTGACGGCACCGGCATTTATTTTTATCTTCTTTTTATTTGCATAAATATTACATAATTATTTACAACACACAGTCAACGTATACTTATCACAAAATTTAAATTAAAATCTTTTACATTACTTAAAAATATTGTACATTGTTAGGCCAGCTTGGCCTCTGATTGGCAGTTTCTTTCCCCTTGGTGTGGCCCTGCTTGTTTTGTGTCTCTTAAGGCAGGGGGAAAAGGGGTGGGGTTGAGCAAAGAGTCAGTTATGCCATGTGGGGTCCAGGGCTAGCCTTCTTCTCACACCAGACAATAAGTTCTGCTCGGGCATTTTACACAGCCCAGAGAGTCAGTCTTGTCCCCCCATCCTTGTCACGAGCTGATCGATGGCTCTCAATAACCCCTTTCTGGCGTCACCAAGACGTCGCTTCTCTCAACCAGAGAGAGCGCCACTGTACTTCAGAAACACAGGGTTTATTCAATATCTACTCCATACTACATACATAACTTTATATAAATACACTACATATATATATATATATATATATATATATATATGTATTACAAATTACGACAGGCCAGTTCCTAAATGCCCGTAACACGCTTGAGCGCTGGTATCAGCAGTGCACCAAACTGACCAATCACAGAGCATTCCTTAATTTTAAATTACATTAGTTGACAATTTAAAACACAAAATCTGTTTCTTTTCACTTTAAAATTAAGTTAAATGACTTCTATAATTTTCAAATTTATTTGAATTTCATTTTACTACAATTTCGTATTTATCTGGTACATTAGCAATTGAAGCGAAACTAGTGGCAGAAATTTTCCCTGTGCCAAACTCTCCCATAAGAAAACGTATTTTCTTTCTAACCTGTAGTAGAATTAACCTTAGTATAATAAATTCTTACGGCAATAAATTTGTTCTAATAGTGTCATACTTGAACGTAGTTAACGTCTCTGGTGCAGGAACGTAAGCAAAACATTGTGGTGTGAAGATTATGGGATGGAAGTAATTTTACCATTTTTGTCATCATAAATATTCGATGCAACGATTGTGCGATGAAATATGACATAAACCTTTGTCAGGCCACCGACTTAGGCCTTAATTATTTACTTTATTATTATTATTATTATTATATTCTTTTGTGGAATTTATTGACATTGTTATTGTAACCTCCAGTGGAATTAATTAAAATTTTACGGCCAAACTAGAAACTTTTATTCAGTGGGAGCAGGTGGAATCCCCCATACCTCACCACTGCTGTTCATAATTGTTATGGAAAGGATTATGGATAAAGTAGAAGAAAGAATAATATAGGTGATTATGGATAAAGTAGAAGAAAGAATAATATAGGTGATTCGGGATAAAGTGAACACTCAAAATAGCCCTGATTTTTTTCTATTTTCCGCCAATTTATATCTTTCCGCTGCATGTAAACATAAACATTGCCACGTGCTTTTATTTACATAGGTTTGTACAATGTTTACATTTAGATTACACTGCTCCGATAAATATTAAATCTGCAATACCTACTCATTAAATGAATGGGCGCTGTATATATGCTATATTCAATAGTAATATTAGATACAAATACCTGCGAGTTAAAGCTTTATGACACTGTTTTCTCTTTATCAACTCTTAAGCCAGTGCTACACTGACAGTAAAGTAGCCTTATAAAAATAACCGTAACTGCACCGTAAGAAATATACAGGTCTATATCCCTGTTACGGTCCTATGGTGGCTAAGTAGCGGTACGGTGTGTTGTAGCATGCATCTCTCAAAAGTGTTTGTTCAATTTTTACGGTTATTTCTTACGGTGATTCTAGCATGGTCTTTAATTGGTTACGACACACACTGTTGCAGATACTTATCTCGTAAATGAATGCGTAATATTGATTTGTAATTCAAAACCGCCACTATAAACAAACACGACCCACGCAATTTAAGAATTCAAGCTCCGTTCAGCATACTGCCATGAACGACGACGACACAATTTACAAAAATAATAAAAAAAACCTATTTTCTTAACGTGTGGAACAGAAAAAAAAGAAATGTTATTCCTATTTCCACATACTCAGGCTGGTGATCGTATAACATAACTGATTAGCAATAATATTCAAAAGTATTAAAAGTAACTTTATGAATGTGTTCATAAGAAACCCATAATTATTACCCAACGGACAAGTACACTCCTGACTCAATTCGCTGTCAAGCGAGCGAAACGAAGCCGAAGCGGCGAAAACCTAACTCTGGTGCCACCTGTCAGAGGGATTTTGAACTCCGTTTGTGGAGCGAGCGTTAGCGGCAGTGTCTCAACGGCTATTTTGAATTCAGTTGGCGGTTACATCACTTAGTTGTGGCGCTAATCAAGTAAAATTACACAGTCAGTAGGTATGTCAATAAGAGCGTAAATAAATATTTTAAAGCATATGGTATACAGAGAGGTCGATTACATCTTATGTTCTTTCACTAATGCTGTATTCAAGTAATAAAATACACAGAACTACACGGAATGATTCGTTACCAACCATACAAACAATAATGTAACTATTGTTAATGTTGAATAATATGCAGTAATGGCTAGTGATTTTTTTCGAAGGTTAAATCTTTAGTGCTCACTTTATTCCGAATGAGTAATGATATGGACACAATATTAAGGCTATGGTGTTTGCAGATGACATAATGTTGTGGGGCGAAAATGACGACGAAATCCAGATTCAGCTGGATGTTTTGGCAGCTGAAGTTGGGAAAATGCTGAATGAAGTTCAGTGCCAAGAATACTGATGGCTGTCACGAAAATATTATTTTTCTTGCTTGCATCAAAAAGAAACACCATGTTAGTATAAAACCATGTAAAATAATAAAATCAGCTAAACATTTCTTCACAAACAATATGTTTGATTATTTTTACATTTTTAATATCAAATATTAATTATCTGGATTTTCCCCTATTTTTGGTTAACACAGTTAAGTATTAAAATGCAACTTCAGTGACAAAGTGAATCAATTGGTTACATGAGATCCAAAAGTTAGCTACAAATTCTCAAATATTCGGTAAAAACTTAACATTTTCTTTTGGAATGGCTGCCGCCTTTCGTTGCATAATTTCTTGGAAACGTACCAGGTCTTGAACAAACACCTACTAAGAAAACCATCCGTATATACAAAAGACAGAAGCACCAAGTACTTACGTGTTGGTACTTGACAGACACACACGAATACACAGGACGACACATAATTGTGATAAGCGCTTCCGCAATTATGTGCGGTCCTCTGTATTTGTGTGTATCTGTCAAGTACCAACTAAGTAATTGTGCTTCTGTCTTTTATACGTACTGACAGCTTAGCGGCCTCTTCCTATAATTTATCTGACCTCCTCTAAGCGTTGCAGCATAAAAATATTCTCTGTACTCAAACTTTCCTACAGAAGTTAACCCATACATGTTTTTCCATCTAACAACATTGTCAGCAAATGGGACCAATTGCATTATGTTTTTGCTACAAAGAAAATTTTATGATATGTATTCAAAACAATTTATACCTTTGCATACAACTCTGCAACACCTTGTTATTAACTATATGTTGGCCTGGAGATGTTTTTAAATCCAAGCAAAGGTTTTTTTTTTATAAATAATGAATATTTAGAAATGATAAAGAAAATAAGTACATATACATTTTTTTCCTACAACACAAACTTCCTGAGAAAACAACCTACAACCTGCTGTACCATACAAATTACAAATGTGATAGGATAGGGGGCAAGAAGGGTACCGGCTGTGCTTTACATAAAAAAACTCATGCCAACTAGTCCCAAAAAAAAAACATTTTCAATAAACAGCAACAAGTGTACGTATTATTCAGAAAGCTTACCTGGGGCGTTTGTTGCTAGAACTTGTCTTGGAAGATAAAGAGATTGTTGGTAGCCGCAACTGCTATGATGTTCTCCATGGGATGCCACGCTGTGTGAAGTATTTTCTTGTTGAAGTCCAAACAATCTACGCTGATTTCATCCTTTTTCCTTTTACCCCCCGTACATACCTTAAAAATTAATGCATTTGCATAAATAACATTATTTTTTAAAATAATAATTTTTAATTTTTTTATAGATAGGGACATACAAAATTCATTTTTGCAATTAAATTACAGATTTCATTTTAGAACACAAATTGTTTTGAAACAAATAAACCTAGCAATTAAGTAAAATTAAAAATTGTATAATAAAAAAACAGAAACCCTTATAACTTAGCTAATTAGGTACCCAGTTAAGACAGGTTATCCATGGTGTAATAGTTACTTGTTGCTGCAATGGTAAATGTGTCTAGTATATTCAATATTATTTTGTTTAGCCTTATTCAAGATCAGCAACCTGCAAACATATATTCAGTGTATCCTATACTTTATCCATTCCAAGGTTGCAACAGAAATAAACATTGTCACTGGCGAGCTTCCAGTCATTGGCTGGCTGGTTAGTTAACAGTGCTGCTGCAGCAGGAAATAGTTTCGATTATTTGGGGTAGACTGTTTCGATATAAGTCAATTGTACGTATTCTATGATTTTTACTTAGTTTCCTTGTTGATGTTTATATTGAATAAGTGGTGCTAGCCAGTGTTACTGACACTTCACAACCAAGAGCTGGTCAGCCTAGAGTCGATTAAGTGTAGGGTAGTGAATATGATGCCTTGATTAAACACAGAAGCCCCAGAGTGTTGCCCAGCCACCCAACTATAGTCTGTGGAAGTCTGTTGCCTGTAGATAATTAAATTGCTAATTGTTACACAGTTGTAAGCTTCAATATTGTTTTAGTAAGACTTCAGTATTTATTGTTTTAAGCCTAATGATCATTTAAGAAAAGTATTTTGTTTAATTAATTTAAATGTTATGATTGTGCTGAACAGGATATCACCTATAAAACCCACTCCCTAAATGTTAAACCGCTATTGGGCCTGGCAAAACAGTACTGTAAGAAAAAATCACGTCTGAATGCAAATGTTACTAACTAATCTTTTATTGTAAGATTTTATATCAAATAATGTGTTCATAAGCTATAAGTAGGGACCCCTGAAAATGGTGAAGCGCGAAATACGCGAAATACCGCGAAATTACGCCCATTTGTTATTGTGCGACGAAATTTTACATTTACAGGCTAAAAACGAAATTCGCGAAATTTACCGCGAAAATGCGTATTTTTGTGGCAAACAAAAGTTAATTTCATCTCCCCTTATTACTAACGAATGATTGAATGACTCG
>PNEQ01002754.1:0-20764 GCA_003012365.1 Medauroidea extradentata | reverse complement strand
ATTAAGTCATTAATTCTTAACATTTTGACTGTTCTTGTTACTGAGATGCTAAGAGTGTTAATTTACGATAAATATTTTCTTTAGTGTGCCATTTGTAAATAATTTTTTTTTACCGCTATGTTGTATTTTATTCACCGCTTTCAGGGATTTTTAGCACCGAAATTGGTGAGTTTTATTCACCATTTTCAGGGGTCCCTAGCTATAAGTTCAAATTATTCTGAGTTCTCAGTTTTCTGGTGACTTGTGAATTTAAATTAAATTGACACGTGAATTTAAATTAAATATGTCTTGTGTGGACTTTTCTGAAATGGCATAAAAATTCAAGCAAGTTTGGACTCTTCTAAACTTTACGAAATATTGATGTTTTAAAAGTTACGGCAGTTGGAAAGTTCTTGGTACTTAATTTAAAGATGTAAAGGAGTTCAGTCAGCTCGGCTGTGGTGCCGTGGGGGCGACACCAATAGGGGTTCACAGAGGGTACTGCAAGGTGTGCTGCCAGCAATGTCTAATGCCAAACCTTTACTTAATATTTTTTTATTGTAATAATCATCCAGTAACATAGTGAGATACATCATTGTGTTCAGCGGAATTTCGCAGGTTTTTCTGTAATTTTATTTTATGTAAGTTTACTTAATTTGTATCCAGGACGGTTGTTAGATTCCACTAGAATGTCCTAGAACATTTTACCGGAAGAGAAACCGCCATTACATCTTTGGACTCCATTGCAGTTACCGAAGCTGGTGACTCTGTTCTTGACGGTCGAGGGAGACGGACATGTGTCTTGTTGTGCGAACTTTGCACGTGGTGAGAGATAAGTGAGCTGCGGGGCACGGACAATGGAAGGCAGTGAAAAAACTTTATAGTAACTTGTATAATGAATGATTCATTGATGGGAACTTAAGGCAATATCAACCGCGTGGTCGGCCCACTATCGGTTACAGTCAGGGGTTATTTTACAGTTCAGCACGTGCTAGCTTTCTTCAATTTTTGTTTCATTTGGTTCAGCTAACCTTATGTTTTATTTTATGTTGATGTGGAAACGAAAATGATATCTGTAACGATGTAAGTGCTGTTGTTTTCTTTTGAAGAAAAATAATTATAATGGGCTGTTGATTGAACCACGTGTTCTTTGACTGTTGTTCAGTATGCGGATATGGTGTGATGCTTGGGGTAAAGGGCAAGGAAAACGAGAGTAGCCTAAGAAAAACCCGCCGACATATGGCATAGTCCAGGCACGATTCCCACAAGTGAAAATCCGAGTGCCCCTATATGGTGAAATATACAGCAAACAATGATCCACTAGTAGAGTGCTATATTTAAACATAATGCTGGAATCACAACAACGCGACAAACACATTAAAAGTCGAGACTTTTGCACTGACGTCACAGAAGCTTAGTCTCTTATTAACCGACAAGTTATTTGATTAGTAACGTGCACTTTGCGTCACATATGATGTTTTATTGGAAGTCCATCATGATACTGTGTGGATGTGAAGAAACCAAGTCAATCGGTGTATGCACAAGCCAGGACATCAACATGTGTGCTCAGGTGAAGTGTAATGTACTAAAATCACTATGCTTCTACTCTCCACTCAGACGAGTCAGCAAGCGAGATACGCGAACCTAGGTGACAGCTACTATACTATCGTGGCAATGTCACACTCCAGCTGCTGGCTCGTGAGCTTGGGCTTTGCACATTCGACATAGTCATGCCGACTAGCGGCCTAGAATCACAACTGTGACCTTGGAGTCCCTCTTAAGGTTTGCTTTTGTTTGACAAAACTATTCGAAGTACAGTATTTTTTCTGTTAATCATTAGTTGTTACACCTCTAAGGGAACTAAATAGTGTTTGTAATGTTTCGCCAACAGCACAATGTAGCGGTCATTGAGAGGCTTATTAGAAGTACACAGACTAACTTAGCGCTTGTTCGTAAATTATTTTTTGGATGGCGTACTTCGTTGTTGCGTAGTAGGCTTGCATACATTGTGGACATTTCAAAAGTTCTTTTGTTAATTACATAAAATTTGGACTGAATGGTTTTCTAAAATCTTGCAGAATAACATGGAACGGTTACAGGTTACAAATTTTTTTCTGTTCTACAGTATTTTAGTTTGGTGTTTGTACCTTGTTCCCCTCCTCACCACCACCCCAACTGCAGGGGCCCATGGGTGCAAATTCACAGCTTTGAAATTTGGAATACTTAAAGAGCAACTTCTAACAAAATGCTGAAATTAAGGGTTCTGCTATAATACAAATTTCTGTAAATTTTTTTAAAAATCTTCAATTTTCCCCCAATTGTTAAGCAAATTTTAAAATTAAATGTATAGCCTTAAATAAAATATGGTACATACGCCATTCCCTAACATCACTTACAACAGTGAATATGCATCAATATAATCAAATTACATCCTATGGGGGGTTACAATAAATTAGTTTTACTGGTTCTAGATCCATGAATGCAAAAAATTTTATACAGTATATTATGTCAACTCAAAATTAAAAATATTAACAAATGTTCCTGTCACTTCTCTGGAATGTCATTATAACACAAAAAAACCAAGATAATATTATGAAGCAGCTACTAATCACTGTACACACATTTCTTCATCATTACAGCATCAAATACTTTATTTATTCTAGAAATGTTTCAAAATATGCAGGGAATTGAAGAAAAAGGGGCAAAGGCAGACCCACTATATTCTATGTAAAACAAAAATGAATGAAACGAAAATGTATTACAGCAGTAATCTGCCAAACATACAATGCAAGGTGATGACACAGTGTAAGGTTAAAAGATTAATATGTTGAAAAACAGTACACCAATTAAACTCACTTTTCTAGGTTTGAGCACAGTCTTCGGTTTCGCAATGTCTCTCGATGCTTCTAACGTGACGTCCCTCTTAGTTGTGCGGTCAAACATGCGGAAGAAGTTATTGTACGAGCCGGTCATGATTGCAGAGTCATTGCCATTCCAACAGCACTCAAACTTGTCGAAAATGCAGTCATTTTCATATAAAGAGCACAGTTTTGACCGCAGGTACTCGTGCACCTAAACAACAATTTTTAAATGTAAACTTCAAAACACTATGTGAACAAACCACAAACATAGGCAATAAAAATGCCAGAAGGACACCATTTAACGTAAGATTTTCCTATCAAAACTCACTTGTAGCATTTAGATCAAAACCAAACAACGTTACATTTTAGAGCCTGAAGAAAAACATTTACCAACAAACAAAACTATGAAACAACACATTTTTTACCTTAATTTAAAAAAGAATAAAATAGTACAGTACATGATGTAGGTATTATGAGTGAACATGTGTATAAGATAGGGAGAAAAAGAAAAACCGAGCTTGTACACATCTGCATGAACAGACAAATAAAAAAATAAATAATACAACTTTTCATTACTACTCAAAGAAAATATCATTTGACTAACGTAAAGGAACAGTGAAAAGTACTGTATACCAAGTCTTTGCATTTAATTACTTTGTTCACAGTTGTTTTTCTACCGATTTGTTTCAATTTCAATTCAATGTCACTAATATGATCAACATGACTTCTCGCTGTTTATTGCAAGCTAGGTATATACATTTCACTCAGAAACCAAATTATCTTCTGTAAAAATATGTGCTGATCAATTGCAAATATGCTAAAACATTGTGAAAAATCTAAATTTTCAACATAAATATTTCTAATGTTCCTTCTATGGTGGTAAAATACAGTCACAGCATAGAACACTAGGAAACTACCCGTCATTGTGTGGTCAATGGTTTGAGGGATGTCGGATACGTCGTGGGGGGAACTTTGATGCAAAATTCACAATAAAACTAAGAAGATACTACTTGTAATATATATTCATGCATTGACCAGGAAAATTTTGCGCCAAGTACACACATGGCTCAGGCGATACAGTTTTCATTCATGAGAAGTGAAGTATAGCCGAAAGAAATTAATTGTACCCAAATCTACCCACAACGAAGCCTGGGGATAGATAAATCAATGAAAGAAAATGTAAATACAGTTATCCCTCATCAACCACGATATTCATTATACACAGACATTTTTGCATATACAGTAGTTTGTTTCATCACCACAGCACAAAACATTCTATTAAAGGTGATTTTCCCTAGTTTTTAAAAATCTATAAAATCTCTAGTTGGTGTATTTCTCACAATGCTGTCAACACTTTCCTATTTTATAACTGGGAGTCTGAAGTAACAAACATTGCATGCCAGAAAAGAGTGAAGGCTGTCCAGTAACACATAACCCATATCTTTTCACTTCGCTTCAGACCTTCAAGAAGGGCAGCAATATCTATTACTACTGTTGGTAGAAATAGAAAACGGTACGTCCAGCACAGATTCTAAAAATTTAGTTTTCATTATTGCTTAACTCAAATATAATACAGTCTGGTTTTTCTTAATGGCCCAGAATGAGCTGCACAGTTGAAAAAGGTTATGGTTTCACAAAGAAAGATGCGACAAAGCATTCAAGCATTGTTAACACTTTCCTCATTTCCTGTCACTGCAAAATTAAGTTTACAGTTTCCTTGCATACATACAGTAATTTTCTTTCTGCTCGTTTATGTGAACATATTTCATATCAATGTGCCACAGAAAAATCACATCTACATTTCAGCCTGTTTTAAAAGTTTTTTTTAAAGTACTGATGTAACTACTGGTTTCTAGCGGTTTTAGGGTGCCTACGCAACTCTCTCTCTCTCTCTCTCTCTCTGCTAGGTTACGTAATTTTGAATTCAAGTGAGGGTTTGAACCTCGGTGGTGCGCAGTTGTAAATGCACGGCTTACCTAGGTCCTAATAGATATGTTTAAGTGGAACTAACTATCATCCCAATTCTCTTAAATATTGATTAAAGTACGTATTAGGATGAACTGTGGCCCTGCGAGGTCAAGGAAAGCAATCTGGAAGAAATGGAGGGACATTATGCTGTAGTCAAGTCTGTTAACCCAAAAATGTTATTATTTTAATTATTATGAATAATCATTATCTAAATTGATGGCACATGTTCCCATGAATTACATAAATTGTGAGTGTTTATTTCTAGCCTATCATATTTTCTTTTTACAGGATATAATTGTTTCAACAGGGTTAATCACGTTGATGCATTTAATTCTCAGTATTCTTTTGGCATTCATGTAAGGCAGGATTGGATTTATTTTGTTGTATATACAGGGATTGAGATAAAGTGGATCATTTGAGGCCATTTGGGATAATTGTAATTTCTGTTAAAGGGTCGATTGCTTGGAGTTGAGCCCGAGAGCTGAGCTAAGCGCCTTCGTGATCAGCATTGTTTGCTGCAGTTTAGTTCTTATAACTTTTAGATGGCAATGGCCATTTTTGTGTTTATGTATCCTTACGTGGAATATGCCCTCCTTTTAAAAGGTTTTCAGTCCCAATTTTCCTATATTGGTAGTTCTGGAATATAACCAATAGGTTTTGATGTTCTGAATTGGCCATTTTCAAATTCAGAAGCATGTGTGACGAGTAAGTTTAAATTAATTTTTTTGTTGAAAAGAGTTCCTCGCACCATGTGTACATTTTCAAGAGTCCGTGATGGCTTGGAGTGGGGGTGGCCATCGCGGACTCTGCCATTTTGCGGGTGTTGTTCAAGCAGTGTGGTGGCTGCTGCTGCTGCGTACCGGAGACACGAGCGTGCGACTTTAACAAGAGTGTTACCACTTGTTCTGGGCAGGGTAGAGGACGTTTATTTCTACCCGCGCGTTGTTTGGTGCGGGAAACTAAGTATCTCCAAGGGCATGACTGGAAACTTATCATAAGGACCATTTTTGTATGGACGTTAGCCAAGCGGAACTCTTTTTTTCTCATATATTATCGTTGCTGCTAGGTTATCATGTGTCCAATGTAAAGTGAACTGTGTAACTGCAGTACCTAACGATGAGATTTTAAGTAAACATTTTATTCTTGGAAACCTGGTCTCATTATTCCATTCGTGTGCTTAAGATACCCACAATGCTGCTGCGAACCCTGAGATAGAGCCCCTCATGCCAGTCACGAATGATGCAGTGGACCTAACTGTGATAACTTGATAGTTACCTAAAGGAAAGGGATTTCCCAACGTGCCATTACAGCACATGTAACAGAATGCATTAGACTCTTTCTTGATGCTGTAACGGTGCGCCCCCCGTTACTATTTTTGCGTCCTATATTTTGCTTACGTCTACGCCGTTATGCTTGTGCTTATTTGTTTGTTTCTTTTCTACTGCCCTGTCACGCTGGTATCTAAGTTTTGGTTTGTTTTTTTTGTTGGGGTTGCCTGCCCTGAGTTTGGAAGACTGCCTTCACCGCCACGAGAATGCACTGACGTTGCGGGAGTTGGCTTGTGGTTCGACGTGTGTGAAATGAGGCCTGTTCTGCTTGGGCTGCGCTCGGTGGCGGATGTTCCTTCCTCGTCGCCGAAGTTGTGTGGGGTTGTTGCCCGTCTGACCTGATTACGGGGGGCCTTCATGAAGACAACTTCCAGCTGGTGGAGCTGGGGTTCCTCTTGGATTCGTGGATTGTGGCAGCAGGACGTTTGCGGGGGTCTGGCCGGGACTTGGAGACTACCCCGTCCAATCCTCGTGCATGAAGGTATTTGATGAACTGTTGTTTCTGTGTCAAGACTCGTGTCGAGAAGAGCCCGATGTTTGAGCCTTATGTTTGATGGAGAGACTTTTAATTTTGCTCAGCCCGCTATACTATGGTTCGCCCTAGTTTCATAACTGTCGTCAAATAACTGGATTTACGTATGGACGTAGCCATCCTTCCAGCCCGCTCAAGACATACTTTCTGGATTATATGTACTTTCGTGTCACCCAGTCAACCGATTGAGACCCATATGCGGTTTTATGATTTAGCCGCCCTAGGGTGAAACTGACAGTAACCATTCCCCATTTGGCTTGTGCTGTTCGCGGCTAGACTGTAGTGTTGTTCCAGTGTTGCTGCACGTACGCTTTCAGAGACAATTCGTGCCCTGTATTTTTGTACCTGTGTATAGAAATTTTTGTATTTCTTTTGTGTTTGGCCTGTCTTTATTATAAGGGTGTGTGTGCCCGTGTTTATATTAGCGGGAGCTCCCTAAATATACTTGTACTGTTGGTATGTTCACCTCTTGGAAATAAATAGTAATATTTTGCTGTATCACGGCCAGCCCTGTTTTTCTTTACAGTTATCCCTGGGTGTATCTTTACACCGTTACTAAAATACGCTGTAGGGGTATCAATGCTTTATAAACACTAATAATCTACAAAAAATGAGTTTTTATACAATGAATCATATTTCAACACACTGAATGCACAATGTACCAAAAACAGCAGCAACTGATTAACACACTATCACGAACACAAACTCTACTACAAGACTATGGGCAGTGATTACTGAGGAATTCAATCAAATGTGCTTTGTAAATGCAGTCAATAAATTGAAGTTTCCAATAACCCCTTTAGTTTACTCGTTTAATATGTGTAATAAAACAAAAAACTTGTAATTGGTTCTAGAAAAAAAATTAACAGACTTTTGTTAACAATCATACAACCCAGAAAATCTTAAGTCATTTGCCAAAACTAAGATGGTTGGAAGGGGCGCGTTTCCACCTTTCAATTAATCCATTCCTGTCCTGCCTGTTAACGCAAGTGTTTGACACATTGTATTACATGCACACTGTTTGTAGCAGCCAACAGCAAGTTGAAATATCACCTGTGTGTGTCAACAGTAGCCGAGATTATAAAAATCCATGTAAACTACAAATTATCTTACATAAATTGGACAAAATAAACATTTTAAAATGACTATAGTACTAGTAAGATAAAAAGTCTTAACTTAGGAAAATAAAAAAGCACAAACAATACACAGTACATTAAAACTAAAATACCCAAGCTATTTTCCAATTGGCACTATTTTGTTTCAATTTGAGTATCACATAAACAATTATGTCGATAAAAATGATTAAGAATTAATGTGATTTTAACCTAGGCACCTTTTTACTAGCTTAAAAATTGGATTACAGCCACTACAATTTTGTCTAGTTGCAGCCTGTTATGACACAATGGATTGTAGAGAGCAACATTCCCCACCACTACATTTTGAAAAACACTTTGCGGCAACATGTTATGTGTATGGCGCGCAGGTGGCAGTGAAACATGCATTATGCATTGCTGAGCAAGTCCGAGATATCGTAGTGCCTCCAACCTGGTGCGCTTGCACATATAGTTGAGAGTTGACGAGCGAGTAGAGGCGCAGATCATGTAGCCATCCAACTACACCCTGTATGTGCCCTCTCCCTAGCTAGTAGGTACATAAGCAGGTGCACTGTGCTACTTGGCAATACATTTCTTGAATTGGAAGGACCTACTTGGTATCTTATATTGCATCCTGGTTGAGAGTGAAGCAATGGTCAGCATAAGACTAGTGATGCACCTACTCTTTTCAATAGCTAGCAGAGTTACGTGAAACATGCAGTATGTTCACACTAGGCACAGGGCCCATGCCGGACTGAGCAGAATGTCTGGAAGCATAGGGTCCTCTGGCAAAGGGGAAGGAAGGGGCCATTCTAACTACTGATGACAAAAGTGAGTGGTTTGACAACTAACCTTAGAGCAGGGCTCACAGACATCAACTGAGTCAAGTGTGGTCGTCCAAGCACCTTGAGGTACTGCGTTTACCTTAAAGCCAGCGATGAGTCAGCGATTCCAGCCAATTTAGAAATAATTTCAGCTCCACTGTAAAATTATTAGCTTGCTACATCCCAAGAACTCTCCCACTATGGTCAGAGTCTCAGATCACAGCGGACATCAGACCAGCAGATGACCAGGTCACAACATCTCCGGTCAGACCACCACCACCTGTATATCCATCAGCTTTCTTTGTAGAAGCAGCAAAACAGCGTAATTTTGTTTTTTGAGCGGTTCGAGGCTTGAGAGGGGTGGCAGAAGCACAACACTGCAAGGTGAGAGCAGGAGAACACTTAACACCCCATCTTGTCTTGCTACTGCCAGGTCAGGATTTATTAGAGGTAGCCTGCCTCTCTTAGTAACAGGTGACGGGACGGAGAATCTTCACTTGGGGCACAACCAGCTTCTGATCAATGGAAATGGAGATAATAATGTTTGTCAGTCAGCCAGCCTGCAGCATTATCAAATAAGTCACTATAATATTTATTGTATAAGCAGTGTTAAATGCGTGTTTTGTTGATACTGTAATCTCAAATGTGACTACAGTTGCTTTTACTGAAAGCCGCATCGTAACCCAATTGGCATCAGACCCAAATAAAGTGGTAACAAGTTGAATGGTTTGTTTATTTTTTAACTGACATTGATTAGTAGCTTACTTATTACCATATTTTTTGTTAGACAGTAAGGAAGTTTAGCGCCAAATTTGAAGTAAAAACTCAAATATGCAAGTTTCAATTTTATTTGTCATTTATAATGCAGGCCTCATGGTCATTCTAACAATGGTGTCCGAGAGTTTTGTTAAGAACAGTTTAAGAACTTTATATGTTAAATACCAGCACGTCAGTGGACATTAATTTCTATTTAAAATAATTAATTTGAGTAGTTGTGAACTAATTCTTCTTAAAATGACATTTAATTTGGTAATTAGAAATTACTCATTTAACAGTAAGAATAACACTTTGCTTATTTATGTTCATATTTATTTAAAATTTAAATGATTCTGTTTATATCCAGTAAATTTTCAATATGTACTTTTTGTTTAAATTGTTTGCATTTGAATTTAACGAAATTGTGAGTGTTCATTGTTAAAGCTTGGAGTGTGATAAGGACAAAGATATAAATCTAAATTTAGCATTTCCAAGAAAAGTTACTATATTTCAGTGCAAAACCAGCCCACAAACATGAACGTTAAGAATTTTCTGCCATATTTGGTTGCAACCAATAAGATCACAGACTATTGCTGATTGGCCGCGTCAAATTTAAATTTAATGTTTCTTTCACCTAGCAACAAGGTGAATAATAAATATATTTGTATATGATTGATTTGGAAACTAAAATGTTAATGTTTGTAATTATGTGGAGATATCACGAATTCAAAATGTTCTTTTAGTTATGTAAAAACATAATATTTTTAATTGTTTTCTGTAATGGCCACGGGACGGCACCACTGACGAGCAACGTGGGTAGCTTGCGTGCGAAGGCAGGGGAGTCGTTGGCGAGATGTAGCCCGAGACGGTTGTTTGTTGTTGGTCGCTGAGACCTTATTCAAGATGGCAGCAGAGACGGTGGTTGAAGAGATGTAGGCTGAGACGGCCGTGTTTTGTGTTGCGGCCGTGGGGATTTTAGGTTGTTCAGATGGTGTTTTGAGCGAAAGGGTGCCTCCCTGCAGTCTGAGTTTAAGCAATGTATAAATTTGGAACGTAATTTTATGTAATAAACCACAAAACTTTTGTGAAAGTTCTGCCGATTTATTCCTTGTCTCGTGCTACGTTGGGAGAACCCACACCCTTTGTGTTGATGTCGCTGAGCTAGTCGTGGAAGTGGAGCAGTGTGACTCGCTTCATTTTTGTCTGCCCCAAATATGACCTGTCACATTTTGGTCGCCCATCATGGGACAAGAAGTAGGTGATTCGGCCGCGTCACAATATGGTAACTGTTGTCTGACTGAAGGCTACCAGGTCTAGTGGTTTATGTACAACCAAACTACAGTGCATGGCTAAAATTACAGCATGTCTTTCAGGTAAGTACAATAAAGGCTACTACTTCTCTCAAAAGGAAAAGATTTAGTTAAATTATGCATGTATTTACTGGTAGGAAAATTTGTAGTGGTGCTAAAGATACTCAGTGTACACATTTATTTTTTTCAAAGTACCTACTACTTCTGTTATTTGATACATTGCTTTACCACGAATCTTGTAATTTAAAAACTCAGAACATATTGTAACCTTTGTTTTGTTACGAAAACTAATGTGTCACAGTAACATGTAAATTAAATTTTATAATTAGTTTCTTTATTGACTGACTTATTAACATCTTCCGACAGTTGCCTGTGGTATCTCTGATTGTGGACCATTATTAAAAATTAATAAAAACAAATTACTTTTAAAATGTTATTTATTTTTTAATGTGTTACATTGAATATTTTTGGCCCACATGGTGAAAAAACTAGATGCTGATGGGGTTAAACTACAGTCCAAACCTCTAGATCAAGAAACATGAAATTATGTGTGTGGGCAAGCATTAAGAAAGGATTTCTCAAATTGTATCCCTAAGTGGGGTAACAAAGAGCAAAATTTGTTTTCCATGAATCGTAGATGTAGCTCAAACCAGACAGGTAATAGATTTTCACTGCAATGGGACACTTATAAAAATGTTTAAATTTCACTTCTAAAGGGGTGAAAAGATGTAAAATGTGTTACCGCTTCACTATCGACATCTCTTCGAGATAAACAGCTGCCATTTGCTCCAAAAAGATGATTATGTAAATATCCAAATAACAATTTTAAGATTTTTAGAAATTCGAGCCCTAAGGGGGTGAAAAGGTGAAAAATGTGTTTTTATGAATGGTGTGTATAAATCGAACCAGATGGGCTATCATTATGATTTTCAGTTCAATTTAATACTTACACAAATATTTAACATGAAATATTAAAATTTTCAGAAATTCAACCTCTAAGGGGTGAAAAAGCCTGAAATTTACTTTTGGCTATCCCATGATATATAACCAGTTGAGATATAGAAGAGTAGTTTACTTAAGAATAATAGTTATGTAAATACAAAAAAAAAGTTATATTACTTTTTTCCTGAATAAACTACAGTACAACCCCAATTTAATGAAATGCCTCAGGACTCGAAAATGTTTACTCTAAATCAAATGTTTCTTTAAATTTGACTTCATATTTTTAACTCCCATCCACCTTGCAAATAAAAAAATTTAATTGGGCATTTTTAATTGGAATTTATGGTAATTAAAAAAAAAAATCTCTGTTAGCCCATAACAGTAACATACCGCAGTTACCTTCAAATGGTAAGCCACAGCTGTGAAAGAAAAAAGTTCTGCGAAAATAATTCCAGTACGAGCGTGCGCCTGGTGAGTTAGGCTGCCCGCACGCCATCAACATGTGAGAAGTGATGACTTAACACTGCAGAGCTGTCTTCCTTCCATCTCTCTCCCGCTATTATAACAAAATGTAGGAAATCCGCATGAAAAATGTTTAAAAATAATTACAATAAAAACGGAATTAAAAGTTTCCGACACAATAAAATAAATAAATATGCACGGCAGTGGCCATTGTAACTGCTGTGCTGAGTAGACTGAGTACTCAGACGCTCATCCACATGCCAACGACCAGGTCAAGATACTCCCACTGGTTGGAATGATCTAAGCACTTGATTGTTGCGTAATACAGCATCGCTCACTCGGCCGTGTGCGCTTATATCAAAAGTCTCTTCCGCAGTCAAAGTTAGCAACCAATTTTAAAGATTTTTTTGTTTCTCGACGGATGGTTTAAGACAATGGATGGGAAAGTAAGAACAATATATACTGCCAATTTACATTACAATTTATATTTCTTCTTATCAAAGTTACTTGGTGACTTAATATATTTTTTGTTATTTTTTAACATGCGTAAAAGTTCTTTCATTATATCGTGTTCGTTATTCCAGAGTTCGTTAAATCGAGGCTCTACTGTAACTCAATTACCAGGGGGAAAACATACGTTGGTAGTTTGTAAAACTTTCAAAACAGACGATCAAATATGACCACCGAGATATAATGTATATGGGAGTTAACATTGTAAGTGTTGAGAGCACAGTCTTCATACAACGTACAGCATACCCTGTTTCATGTATAAAATTTCCACTTTTGACAGTTATGTTTACATTCCTTTCTACAGTTGTTGAGATGAAATAAGCAGTGTTTTCCTCTACCACAAGAGATTTTTACACAAACACACTCAGGTGGCTCTCAAGCTGTGCAGTACATCCAAATAAAAAGTATTTTCCTGCAGAAAATTGCACGAAGATAGTCTTCACAACTATCAAAACTAGAATTTTTATGCGAGACAGACTATGAGTAATTATACCAAGTATGGTTTGCTATAGCTATAAATAAGGTTTGGGGCAGTCAAAAGTGGCAGGGTTAACTTAGGACTGCTTTCACACAAGCAGCTACTGTATAGTTATTTAGACTGCTGAAGCGTAAGCTCAACCTACAGCTTGGTTAACCTAACATTAGATGCCTGAACTACCAATCTGAAGTACAGTACAAGTAATACTACACACGAGCAATGCGCGGGCGGACTGCTAGTGCATATACGTTTACAGTAATTTGGCATAGTTACAATATTTTTCCTCCCCTTCGTCAAGCCGGTTCTAGAAGATTGTGACAGAATATTTTTGCAAAGATATTTATTGTGGGGGGGGGGGGGAGGATACTGCACTGTAAGTTTTCTTTCGAGCCTTTTCCCTCTTCGCCATGTTGTATGAGACTTAAAACCAAGTCACTAGAAGACATGTCACGTGCATCAGAGCTGTGTGCTCCGAGAAAAATTATGCACATTTTAAATTTATGCAGTTGTTTTTATAGGAAATTATAAGTGCCTAATAATGCAGAGTACTGCAAGGTGTTGATTTGAAATAAAGGATTAAGACAGTGAGGAAGTAAAAATAGACTTAATTCTTTTTGGATCTAAGAATAAATTATATTTTGGATATGTGACATCCAAACAACAGTTGAATGTGGTTTCCTGATCCGTGTGTGACTACTTATATGCTCACAAGTACACTAGTCTACGATAAACACTACACAAACCAGGCACACTAAAGAACTACATAATGTTTAATAATAGTGTACTCACAGGATAGGATTCAATAGGTTTTGTTTCCATGTGGAGGTCCCACACTTTGACGGATAAGTAATCCCTGGAGATCATGTACCTCCCAGAGTTGGAAAGTTTAACATCCGATATACTAGAGATGATTTCCGAAAAAAAGCTTCTATTAGTAGGATCTTCAGGCTCCTCAAACACTGTAACAAAATACATTACACACAAGATTAATAAGGCAATTTCACTATAAAAATATAAATACAGCGTACAAAAAGGAAAATACAATTTTTTATTTAACTTGTGATCAATAACTAGTCACATGTGTAGGCGGCATTGTTCTCGGTGCGTAGCAGATAAGTGTTTTCATAAAGACTGTGTACGTAATAGTATTTTGGTATTCTTTGAGAAGTAAAATGTCACAACGATTGTGTTCATTTACAGCGGCTGAGAAGGTGAAAGTAATTAACAAAGCAAAAGAATTAGGAAATCGCACAGCAGATCGTAAGTGCATCTCCAAGTTGTGTATTACAGATTGCAGCAAAATGAAAAACACGTTACAGGATAGCAACGTCAACAAGAGGGCATTTAGAGGGAAGAAAGCAGTATTCCCACAGGTTGAAAAATGTGTGGTTATATAACCGAGCTACGGCAATTCGGTTACATCGTTTCAACAGACGTGCAAAATGCAAGCCTTGAAGATTACCAGAGAATTAGGTGTACATCAAGAGTTCAAAGCAAGCATGAACTGGGTATATTGGTTTTACAAAAGGAATGACCTACCTGTGCGGCATAAAACCACTGTTTGCCAGTAACTACCTGAAGCCTATAACAATAAGTTGTTACAGTACCAACGACACGTGATACACTTGCGGCAGAAGCATTCATACATTTTAGGGCAAATGGGGAATGCTGATCAGACTGTCTATTTCAAGATGCCATGTGATATCACAGTTGATGCACGTGGTACAAAATCAGTGGAAGTATGAACAGGAGGCAATGAAAAACAATGACGTACAGTAATGCTTTCAATGTTGGCTGACGGTAAAAAACTTCCACCAATTATCATCCAGCGCAAGACGATACCTAAAAATAAACTAGGCTTAAAATTGCCAGCTGGAATATTTGTTAGGACACGAGAGAAGGGCTGGATGGAAAAAACTTTTGTGGTTGAGTGGTTAAAGTGTGTGTGGGAACGCCACACTGGAGCCATATTGAAACAGAAAAACTCTCTAGTCCAGGACAGTTATTTGTACATAGGTAAACAGAATTTTTATTTGTTTGAGTTTTCATATATAAAAAAAAAAAAAAACCTTGTTATTGAAAAAAAGCGGGTGCATGACTTACATGGGAGCAAGGGGACATGGGCAGATATAGTACTGTCTGGGCCTGTGGGATATACCAACTTGATTTGGCTCTTGCACCCTTTAATACAACAACATTATAGGAGATAGGCAAGATGGTTGTGTCCTGCTTGTGATGCTGGTGAATAATGTCTGTGCCATTTCTTTGTACTGTAGTTGACCGCCTGACAAATTATGTTATAAAATCGTCAGCTTCTGGGTCCTGAACAGCTTATGTTCAGGGTGCAACTGGCCCATTACAATTACCAGGCCCGGCTTTGGTGTCATGTCTGGGACAAAACTATTTTTCTTCTTACTAAAGATTTCATACTCTCATCAGTTTGCTGTTATTTCTCAACATAACTTGCATTTATGCACTGTCAATGCATCGCTGCAAAACTTTTGTGCATGCCGCACCATTTCCTCCCAGGTCGCCCAATAACATTGGCCAAGTTCCCAGTGGGCAGCAGTACCTCATATTGCGGAGTTCTTCCTTGCAAACACGTTGAGTTATGAGAATCCTCATGGTCAGCCACACTAAATATAGGCACTGATATAAAACAAGCTAGTGGCAGTGGTGGCAGCAGCTTGATCGAGTGTGGTGTGAGTGGTGGCTAGACATTTTTGCACATCCTTTCGACTGTTGAGGTGGCATTGATAAATATGGCACCAAGCTAGCAGAAATTTTGGATGCTGCTGCAGTCTGTTTTGCCTGTCCCAATGTGATATCAGATGTGTGATAGGTACACACCTCGGTATATTGAACGTGCCTTCAGCATGTTGGTGGTCAGCTCTGTTGGTAACGTGAACTATCGATGATGTCTTACGTGGCAAATAACATACTGTGTACTCTCTGTTTTTATCACAATTGAAGTCCACACTCTTGTGTATTTTCCTGTTTGTTAGTCTCACATGGTTTCATATCAGCAGAGTTACATCTCCACTGCCACGAGTCATCCAGTCGAAGCAGGTTCTCAAATTGTACTTTAGCACTACATAAATGAATTGTGTTACTAAAACATTATGCTGCTTGATTCATGCTCGAATGATACGAGAAAATGAGCAGAAAAACATAATAACAGACAGATTAAAAAAAAGGAAGGACGGTGATGTGAATGACAATGTCAAGATATGTAGTGAAGTATAGAACTGATGAGAATTCAGGAGTTGTGTGTAGAGTAACACTGGTATAGGTCATTCTGGATAAAGTGAGCACTAAAAATTTTACCTTTGAAAAATATCATTAGCCGTTACTGCATGTAATTTTGTGTTAGCTTTGGTTGCCTTACTGCTTGTACGGTTAGCAGCGAAATTACGCAATATACATAGTTCCGTTTGTTTTCTGTTGTAAATACAACAATACAGAAACAAAATCAACAGAAATTGACATGATTGTATTTTATACAATTAATAAACTTTTCTTTTATTAAACTATATCGATTCATACTGACAGCACAATTTATCTTACATTTGCAAACATTAAGTAACATATACAGAGAGGTTAGACATGTATTGCCGTTACCCATTAGGCGCGTAAAGTTACGAATTAGCTAAAAAATAGAACTTTAGCAAGGCTTTTTTGAGAGCTCATTTTATCCCGCACCACATATAAGAGTGTTCGCTGCAAACACTTTCCACAACAGTGCATACAGACAGATGGTGTACTTGGCAAGCCCTTTCTTGTATACCATAACAAATACTTTAAATATACAGCCATCTTTAAAAGTGTGCGTTGCTTGGGGGATGGAGAACAGCTATGCTTGACTATGCTCAGATATATTTGGGGGTCGGTGAACTGCAGTTCCAACGTCACAGTTGCTCAGGGAAGTGGTGAACTTTGGTGCTTTAGCCCCAATGGCGATCTTGCGACACATAGTCTTCTTTTTTATCTACAATTATGATCATGCGACACATAAGCTGAGGCAGCACTCAATCCATATCAACAGGAGCACAAATTAAGTGCCAAAAACAAATTACAAGATTTGATTCATGTTGGTTACAGACATGAGATGCTAAGTAAAATTGTAGGAAATAAATATCTTGTGAAAACACTTTTATTTCTCATTTCCTGCACACAACATAATTTTTTCTCAAGTGACAACTTGAATCCCAACATAGTTTTTCTAAAAATTTACATTTCAGACACAGTATAATAAAAAAAGCAGAAGCTTAAAGCCAACTATAAAAAACACTTTGGAAAGTAGTGTGTTATTAGCCAGCAAAACGTCGCACCCCTGCACAACAATGTGTTCAACCTTTTATGTATGAAAATATCAAGAAGTACCAGCCTGTGAATACCTCAACCTTCTGTCATTTTATTAAATTGTGTTATTGCAATGATATTGTTAGTGACAGTAATCTTAAATATAATTATTAACCTACAAATGATGAGTGAGGAGTCACTGTACGACGTGGGACATTTCTGGAAGCCCATCATCTGTAACATTTAATATACAGTAGAACCCCGATTTTGCATTCCCCTGAATTGCGATTACCCCTTAAATACACAATTTTTTCTGTTTCCCACTATTTTCCTTTACTATTCAGTTAATACTTTCTTCCCCTAATTTACACTAATTTTTTTTATGAAGCTAACAATATTTCTCCCTCCACTTACAAATTAAATGCTGATATGGAAGAAAAATTAACTTTCAATAGAGAGAATACCCTACACTGCACCTATGTATACAGTCAAAACTTTTTAATACAAACCTGATGGGACCGAAAATTGTGCAGTTTGTAATAATGAGGTATGTATTAACAGGTATTTACAAAAAATACAAGAAATTCCGTGAAAATTTTTTAGGTTGTTTATACCCAAAATACAATCATCATTACCATGCCAATGGCTGCCTTTAACAAGTAAACTGCCTTTAACAAGTAAACTTGGTTTTACATTGTTTTATGTGTAAAGAAAATTTTTATGGAGCATCAAAGGTAATATTCAATTTCTCATCTCATTCCAAGGGGAAAGAAAAAACATTTTGTATTAATGAGAACTGTGTATTAACAGGTTTTGCAGTAACGAGGTTCCACTGTATGTCCAAAAAGTTTTAAAAACCAAAGGGAAATTTAATTAGTGCTAGTATGAATTACGAATTTTCATAATCTATGCCCAGTAGTCAGTTGATGCTAAAAAATTTTTTTGTTAGAATATTAATTATATTTTACTTACAAAAAATTGTTGAGATCACGTATTACATCTATGATGGAATTATGAACTTTGTTGCTTCCCTCCATTTACTCTCTCCCCTCATGCACATCATTTTTAATTTGTCCCTTAGAAAGAGTAATATAGGGGTACTGCTGTAATTAACATCTGATTGTACACTACACTGTAAAACTTTTGAAAGTTACACTAGTGAAATGAGCACCTATTGATGTAAAATTATTGATTCCTGTTCTTTAAAGTTTCCCTGCTTATAAAATTTTTTTCTCAGTTCCTCTCAAAAACTTTAGAACAAGATGCTACTGTAAAAAAACACACATACTGCACTGCAAAAATTATTAGTACTTACATTTCGCATGCCTGTCACAAAGTGCAGCTGCCCGCATGTCGCACAACCTGATGGTACCCTTACTACTACTATATACAAACAAGTTGCATTCTACAGGATGAAACTCCGCTGCAGTTATCACCTCCGTGAGTTCTTCCATGTTTGTTGGTTTAATGTCAACAATATCTGTTCAACTAGGTTAAGGAAAAATTCTCACACTACTTTACCACAGACTAACAAAATGCAATTAATACCAATAGATGTGTTTGAAGTTTTGAATTTTTCGAAGCAGAATCATAATGGGTCATTTCATCTTAAATCACCTAACTTCAAAACATGACCGTGCCTCAATGTTTCTGATTTTTTTCCTCCCAGAATTTTTTGAGGAAAACCTGAGGAAGGAGAAATTTTTTAATTTTGAAATCTTGCAGCAATTTATGCTCTTTAGAGACCTACATCAGTTGACTGAAATTTTTATAATTCTTTTGGTTTTTAAGCTAGGAGTATCAGGTTCTCATGTTGGTATCAAATGAAAGATAATTTTCAGCTTTGTTTAAGTACACAAAGAAAACATGCAAAACAATAAAATTTTAAAAATTAATTTGCTTGAAATGCATAATATTTAGTTTTTACAAAATTTTAAATTACTCTAAGTTACAAATAACACATCTTTGAAACTTTTTCTCTACAATCTTTTCGCCATATATTATATGCAGTAAAAATATAGAAAGAGTATTTTTGTTTATTTTTTAATTTTTTTTTTACAAAGTGTTGCCCTGTGTTAAAATGATTAAAATTAAAATTTAAAAGGCATGAGAAATAAAGGAGTCAAGCCAGATACTCAAGTTTCTTAGCCTTTGAGTGACCTCATCTAAGCTGCAGAAATTTTAGGGACACAGAGGGATGGCAAGGGGAAGAGAGAGTAGGATTATGTCCGAGTCGTGGGAAAGCAGCAGGGCAGGTTTTCACGAGGATAGAAACTGAACCTTTACAATCACTCTATGCTTGATATTGGCTGTGAATGTTCGAAACGTAGTCTGTTCTATCAACAATAAAAATTGCTCTTCAAGTTTGATGTGCGTTGAATAATGTCCAGTTAATTTTGTGTTGGTTTTTGAAAATGAAAAGTTGTTGTGTGGGATGTCACCTACAAGAAAATTGTTCAGTTCTAAATGCAACTCGCCCAGTAAGTTGTACAACAGAACTTACTGAATCAGATAGAGAACTTTTAGAGGTAAGAACTAAATGCTCCAATGTTGAATGTGTGTGTTTAAATTATCACAGACATAATTTCCTGTCAAATTTTGAAATTCTTCAAAAGTGTGTAGTAACCCTTTTACTAAACATAAGAAGGATGTACATAAAGGCCCAAGACAGTTTAGTTTTCATTTTACAAGAAATATCATGAGTCTGTTGATCTTGTGCCAGGTAAAAAAACTCTGTATATCGTGCAGAATATTAGTGGTTCAAGAAGCAAAAGTTGTTAAAACAGAGCAAGAAAATGAAAGTAACTCATCAGAGTGTGATTATGAACCAGATAATTCTTTTACCATAGAGAAACTGAACAGCTGCAGTATGATGGACTGTTCACCAATCAAGGTTAAAAAAAAAGAAGGATAAACGAGAAAACTTCATTCTTAAAGGATAAAGCACAGCGGGTACATGAAAGTTTCAGAACACAGGCAAGTAAAGATATAAATATAAAAAACCCAATATGCTTTGAAAATACAGTAAAACCTCTATTTAACAAATCTCAAGGGACCAAAATTTGTTAAGTTTGTTGCAAAGGGGTTTGTTAAATAGAGGTTTTGCATTAGCCAATTTATATTCGACACTTTATTAACTTACTAAAAACTTTATGTTAATTTGAACATGAACATAACAGACATAACAGTTTTTAACTTTAATTATAATTAATAACATTGAATCAGACAAAGATAGGTCAATGAAACACATAAGTTAACTAATTGATTTATTTACAATACTTACAGAAATCCATGCAGTAAGCCATCTTCCATTGGGAAACAATTAGGCCTCGGCCTAAAGTACTACAACTTAGATTACTTTGAAAAAGTCATTAATCGCAGTTTGCTTCCTCTTCTTTCCAAGTTCTGCCTGGACAGC
>PNEQ01002753.1:45484-65744 GCA_003012365.1 Medauroidea extradentata | reverse complement strand
AATAATAGATGACTATGGATGATAAGCACATGCACGATGCAAGATAGGAGACGCGACCCGTATTGGGACGTTAGTCTATGTTTCGATCTTCTGTACCCCTCGCATTAGATAGTTGCCAAGCGGAGTTATTATTTTGTTTCAGTCAGTTTGTTGTGCTCTACCATACATTAATACTTTATGATTGTAGCTAGGCTACAAGTTGGAAATTCTATATTTAAAGTGCTTGCTTGGTTTTATTTTACTTAAGGAGCTACGTACTGTATATATACCCCCCAGTGATGTTTTAATAATTACAGAGTTTATTAATCTTTATTGCTTATCGTTATGTTTCAGTCAAATGCTTGTTTTATCTACTGGTGATGTTTATTTGCTTTCCACCTCGTAGTCTTGCATAACTTAATAATTCAGATATACTTTCATCCCCCATTTTATATTCAACACTTTAGCTACAAACAAGATATAACATAACGATCATAAACACGACACTCCTCATCTGTTTAACTATTTAACACTACCTATTATTTTTACATTATTTATTATTTATTTTACTACGTCCAGCCTCCCGACAGATTTATGGTGGGAGTCGCCGGGCATGACTTTTGTCGGTGACTTCCACCGTGACAGATTTATGGTGGGAGTCGCCGGCCATGACTTTCGTCGGTGACTTCCACCGTGACAGTATTTACTTTTAAGACTGGTAGGAATTGCCTTTCTGAGGAGCAACTATTAGAGCTAGTAACTATATGCAGTGTTCTATTTAAGCACATCGCACTGACACTACAGCTATCTCTTAATTTTTAAACCCTTATCAAACTGTCATTGTGTCAAGTCTTAGATCAGTAGTGCCACCACCACCACATTTTTTCCATCCTCTGTAGCTCACTTTCCAGATGGTTGCTGGTGTCTTGTCATACCGTAGTCGAACAGATACTTTATAGTAAATGGCACATGTTCTGAAACCTGACTATATTAACCAAGATGATATAAAACATTAAAATTCTCTCTTGCGCACATCATATCTTCAGCTGTGGCACTGAAATGAACATTAATGGGTATAATGAATAACTGACTCATTATTCTTAATGCCATAACAAAATATCTTCATACAAATTTCTTCATATGCATAACATTTTATACAGTATTGACTCTCAACATCTACACTTATATAGCCAAAGTTGAGTAAAAATAATAATGGGGTATAGACGTTTTCAATTTTCAATGAAGTGTGTGTTTAATTAGATATTATTTTTAGAATGAAGTAAAAGGCCAAACTAGTAGCTACAAGTTTCATTTTGTATTTATTTTATATGGTAGCAGAATATGGAATACAAATGTTAGAATGTCATTGTAATCTACCAGAATTGAATGTTGCTGGGTGCCACTTTGTTATCTATTTAACAACTGGCAACACCACAGCTGGAATGCTCTCGCTACGTGGGTTCACATGTTAATAAGTTGGAAAAAGAGAGATTTGGCATGACAAATTCAGGAGTTTAGGATGTCAGATTTTTAACAAAGACAGAACAACAACCTCTGTACTCCAACTGTAGTAATTTTTAGGTCACATTTTGAACAATTTTTCATTAGTACACCTACCTCTCTCCCCCCTTTCCATTTTCTACTGCAGACCAACCAGAGTAGTCATAACTAAAGATCAAAGCCAACTGACTGCGATGGGGGAGGGCAACTGTGGTACACCACGTGTATGTTGCTGCTAAGAAACCAATTCCTTTGGCACCTCTCCAAACGAAAAAAAAGCTAAGTTTTTGCAGACCTATGATGCCTCCCTCCTTCCTCTTTCTCACACACATATTTCCAGTTTAACTCTGTTAATTTATACTCTTCTCTGTCACCCTTTTTAGTATCGGCTCAAGTATGCTTGGGAAATAGAATTTCAGTTTTTTTTTATACCTAGAATTATGATTAAAGCCATGTCATTGTAACAGAGAGCTGTTTTATGTAACTTACAGCATCCATGTTAATGATTATTTCTGGCATGTGTTGTAATGTTACCACTATACACTTCAATAAACTTTACTTGGTTGAAAATAGTAGGAGCATTTCACTAGCTGAAATGTTCTCAGCTGTGATGCACAGTTCATACACGAAAAAGCAATCAGTAAGGGAGGATGTGGCATGGTGGAACAGGCAGAGATGGTGTGGTGGCAAAGTAGTCAGATTGCTGACGACTGCTACTTGTCAAGCAGCATTGCCAGCTCGCAGCTTAGTGCCGCAGCTGAACCCTTTGGAAATTAACACTTCATTATAAACTTCAGGCGAACATATACATATTATACTATTTAGTATCGATTAATATTACCAGTAAGTTGTTACATTTCACTAGATTTAGATGTACAGTTCTGTATTTGATTCCTGTACACATCACAAGTGCTTAACTTTCAAATATGCTGCGATTCAACTGCATATCAAATAATGTGCCTGCGGTTAATCAAGAATTGACTGTACTTACATTTTCTGGCTTAAAAACTGGGAAACAAACACAGTCTGTTTACAGTATGTACATACGTAATTATATAAATGATAATGATATGAAAGAAATTTATTTCTTTTACAACTTTATTGGCACTTTGCTGAAATCTAAATAAAATAATATTAAAATGAATGCAGCCACTATAAAAAACTTTAGGACTTATAATAATAATAATAATAATAATAATAATAATAATAATAATAATAATAATAATAATAATAGAGCATAGGCATAATACATAATATGTAATATATGTTAAGGATAGCAAACGTGACAAAATTTTGTAATGGTGACAAGAAGTGACAGTGACTTACCGTAGCATTCACTGTGATTTTTAGTGGTAACTCTGTAAGTTCCATATAATAAATGTACATGCTCTCTAATATGATACACAGTTGTATGCACAGCTAAGTATAGGTTAAATAATTATGTTTCTGTAGTGATGGATTGCTGCTGTGTAAAAAGTATGCATATACAGTCAAACACTGTTTTAGTGTTTCAAACTGGACCAAAAAAAATTTCTACTTAATAGATGGAAATGCTGTAAAAAAGGTAATTTACTATTATAAAACAGTTCTAGGGACCTAATGAAAGGAAGTTTATGTGGGAACATTGCAACAGGGTTCTACTGTAGATAAAAATTACATGCCTACTAAATTATAATTTTTTTTTAAAAAATTGTTATTAAAATATAGAGCAAATTAAATACAGCACCAAAAATATATGATACTAAGTGTAAAAAATTTGTGAAAAGTTTACTATTGTATTAACCTATAGAAATCTTAATTTCAGAGTTTTTTTATATTTATAAACATACCTTACATAATTCTGAAACAGAAATTAAAATTACAGTAATGTGACCTAAAATCACTTTTTTTTTTGTTAAAACTGTACCTGTAGGTCTAATTGTTAGCACAATTTAATTTTTTGGCATGTACATGACATGGCATTAAGGGTATATGAAGTGTAACAGTACCCTTGTTATGACAATTATCAATGCAAGCGAGAAGCAAACATTGCTAATTTGCAATAAGGAATTAACTGTATGCAAGTACTAGGCACTTGTCACAATCACTACGAGGAAAAATGGTACGATCACTTAAAAGGTTGCTCCTTGTAACATTGATGAAAAACTGCATACACCATGCATACGCGAAACTATTTGCTCCTTGCCTCAGCAAGACTGCCTTGCGTACAGTACGCAGGCACGAGACAGTCACATCGTTGGCAGTTTTTCCTTGTTATATGGACATAGGAACTGCGCGTTACGCAGATGTGAGATAATCACTGCTTGTAACATATACCCTTACACAGCTTATTCGGACGTATTAAAACGTCTCACTTGCAAGTAAACTTTCTTTATTGTTACTTACACATTATTACTGATAATGTAATTCTGACTAAACTTCTAATTGTGACTAAACCTCACTTGTCGCCATCTTGCCAGACTGCCACCAATACAGGTGGCTAACTTTATAACAATAGCATCTGTACGATTTCTTTCTTCCTTCAGCAGAACAAAGAGTCAATGTTTTAATTTTAATGCAACATTACATATTACAAGGGAAGTCTGTGTAGCAAAGTCTTTGTACTTTGTAGAACCTGGCGCTCCCTGAAGTGGCGGACATTCACTGCCATGTCCTCTTTTGATGTTGCACTTGTGTTCTGTCCAGCACTGCTCCTGTGGCTGTCCATAGTCATAGATTGCTGTTCAGCACTTGTCAAAGTATTGAGTTCAGATATTGAGTCCTTTGCTTCAGACCTCCCTTCACTAACACCACTGAACCTACTAGTGTCTCTGTCTTCAACAGGTTGGAAGAATGATAAATTTCTTCTCACAATTTTTCCATCTGGAGATTGTGCTACATTGGAGTTCTCAGACTTCCACATGACTGTGTTTCACAGGTGAAAATGTAATGCTGAACTTGTTTTCTTTCTTCTGTCGCAGCAACACTTTTTCGCCTGACTGGTTTTCTGAGGCTTTCGCACGTTTTTGCTTGTCACCATATTGTGAGGTATGCAAACAAGTACAGTATGTAAACAGTTATTGCTTTCAGTTTTGCTTTAGTGCTTGAGCAATTCTCATTCTCAAGATGCTCTTGTTCTGCCTTTCTACCTCTCCATTCACCTGTGGTGGACACAGTAGAGCTGTGTGCGTAAGTTTCACACCGTTGGTCTTTAAGAATTTTTGAACCTCGTGTCAATGAAGGTTTGAACCATTACCAAACACTGTTGTATCAATTATACCTTCTCTTGCTGTTATTTTTGAATGATTCTTGCAATAGGGGCAAGTTAGTAACTAAGGAGGAATTTTGGACTTTTGCCATTGCAGTAAGTGGTGTGTCACAGAAAACCAGAGAATACACACAGACAAACAAGTAAACAAACAAGAGGACTTAGTTTGCAACTGGCAAACAAAGGTAAACATATACAATTCCACAAGGAATTCAGTCAGTGATTTACAAGAAAATAACACAAACTAGCACCTAAGCACCAAAAAAAACGAACCAAGAAATAAACTAAATAAATACAGTAACTTACATTATTCCATTACTTTCTTTTTAATTTTTTCATTGTCGTACTGTCCACAGTTACTGAGTTATTTGTTTTCTTTCGCATTCCTCAAGGTGACTGTGTTTCTGCTGTGTCATCTACGTCCATTTTTTTGTCGTTAATTTAGTTTCGTCTGTTGTCGTAATTATTTTTTGTGTGTTTTGTACTTATTGACTGTATTCCTTTTGTGGAATATAATGGGTATAGTTTTTTTTAATGTAGGTTTTCTCATTGAATAATTACTGCACTATAAGTTTAGTGTAATTATGGGTTAATTTTGTAATTCTTCTATGTTTATTGTAATGTATCATCTCTTTTAATGTTTATGTAAAAAAATACTTTCAGTGTGTTAAAGAATTATGTAGTGTTTTAATTTTATAATTTGAAATTATTTAATTTTTTATTTATTTTTTTAAATGTGAGTAGTGTTGTTAAATTCTTACAAACCATTGTACAAAAGCAAATAAGGTTTGACTGTGATGGAACTTATTCTTGGGTGTACTGAAGCCCACGTTTATGCAGAACCTTGTAATCAGATATTATATTTTGCATAGCTGAGTGAACTGTTGTTTAACTCTAATGTTCTGAAGCTATGTAACAGTGTTATTTAGTAAGAATCAGACATGCTTTAAGCATGCATACCAGGTGCTACAGCATCACTGCAAATTCATCATTGAATTGCAGGTGAGAGAGACTTTTAAGTTTTTCATTATGCAATTTGCTAGAGTTTAGCTTCTTGTATAGTGCAGATGAATGTTGTAAGAATTGAACAGAATTATTACTTGTGAAACGTAACATGCTTGCACACATCTATGGTCTAGAAATGTACTCTTGACAGAGGATTTTACTGTATTAAGTTCGTGTAGCTTATGCTTTGCATATTCCTTAATTAAGATTATGACAATAGACCACAGTCATATTTATTCACTGGTGGGTGGTAGTGAAAATACTAAAGCCACTAAACACTTGTCTCAGTTACTAGTATTGTATTTTCTTCAAGCAGTTGACAGACTAAACAAAACACAACATCTTTCAACTCTTAACCAAAACACCATCCACATACCACTGTGGACAGAACAGTGGAACATGGTATTCTGAGTGCGAAAAACATATCATGTGCTTACAGCCCAGGAAAGAAAGCGTTGTCGATACCGGCCGGGAACTGCCTGGCTGGGTGAAGGTAGCACCCGGCCGTTTAGCACCATTGGGCGAAGGGTTCGATTTGTACATACAGCTCGTCGATATCACATTGTATACATTGGCTTGAACAGATTTAATGGAAAGTTCTTTTTTTAACATACATTAAACAACAGCCATTATATGACAAAATATACTTCAAAATTTCTGGACGAAAAAAAATATAAATTAAAAATTAGTTTGTCACATAAATGTCATCGGATGACACACGAAGCAGTTGAGAAAGTGTCTGTTGTTAATGGGCCGAGAGGCCGGTCCTGAGTTGTTGGCATTCAGGAGCTCAACTTTGATGAAGTAGCTTGTCCCCTGGAAAATAATTTTACAGACATTAGATGAGTTAACAACTTGATGTACTCATATAGTTTTCAACAAAGTATTGCATTGCTAAGAAATTGTAATACTGCAAGTCCTCAATTAACATCGTTTCAGAATTACTTTGTTAAAGTTTATGTACTAGTGGTTCAGTTAAAATGATCACTAAATCAGTATGTCATTTGCCACTTACTTGTTTACAGTTTTAATAATATTAGATGTAAACACTGGATTATACCATTGCCAGTGTATTCAGTTAAACTACTGCGGTTTACATCATTTGCTATAGTTTTACAATTTATTTGTGATGCTGTAGGATACACATGACTCGCGATATGGTATGACAGTATCTTTCTGTTATTTATGCTAATCTTCTTACATAGTAGTGCAATATTGCAGACACAAGATTTTTATGTAAATATTTTAAGTGGGCTATTTGATTTATCGACAGCAAAGTTAATAGAAACACACATTTTTGGATAGGAACTGGGAAAGGACTCAACCAAGGCTTACTGTAAAGAATTCCCAGCACTCACCTGAGTAATTTCAGAATATCATGGAAAATTTAAATCTGGCTGTTCAACCCAAGTCACCACAAATACGAGATGAACGTGTTACTGATACGTACATGACTTATTATGTATAGATATTTTATTTCTTAGAGAAAGCTGTATCCTTTTATTCGTTGTGATAAAGTGTTGTGCGGGCAGAATTTAAAAATGTTGCTGTTACCTATATTACACTATAAACATGTTTAATAATTCTCTGTTCACTATGATTTTATGTTATTTTATGGGGTTGGTACAAAACAGCCAAATTTATCTTAAATATTTATTGTTAAAAAAAGAGAAAAAAAAGCCTACCTGTCTCATAATTTACAAAAATCAAAGTCGTGATGTTTTGTGACAGATGAGAGGGCTGTCCACTCCATCACCTAGTAGGTTTAATTTGTGTGATAAGAGCAAACATGGAGAAAATAAAATTAAGACACGGAATCAGTGTGATAGGGATATTACCTATTTTTTATAATATTTTTATTATGACGTATATTTAATTAATATTTGCACTTTTTCTCCATTTGCATCCGTATAACTCAAGAAAAATGTAAATGAAAAGAGTGTTCTTCTTAACTCAGTTAAAAGGTGTGCTGCCGTGTTGTTGTCGCTATGACGTCGTTGGACATGTTATTGCATGGACAAACTCTACAACAGTTTACGTTCAGTTCGTGAAATTATGTTAAATCTAGTTATTTATGTGGTAAGAATGTATGTTGCTGGATCTTTGACGGTTATAAACATGTACAGGCGTTCCCTTGTGCAGCAATGCAATGAATTTTTCTCAGAATAAGATATTCACTGCAATGTCATGTAACTAAACAAGACTGTCTGCATGGGTTTAAGCTACACTAGCCTATTTGTGACAAAATTATTATTTATTTACGTAATAATTTTTTCATTGTATTCTGTTCAATATAACATGGTTAGCATAAAGTAAATAGGTTCTTTTAACATAAAAGTTGCAGTCCACAGTTTTTAGTTTGTAACCAAAGTTTTGCATAGTGTATTCGGCTGCTCCACTGTGCATCCATGCCCACTCTGCATGCCTGTAGCATTGGCTCTAGCCAGTAGGTGAGTTCAAGGTGCCTGTGATAGGCTGGAGGGGTGAGAAAGGTTTTTGCAAAATTTGCAGAGATGGCAGCTTTGCAGGCTGTAGCTTTGGGGCTGGCCACAAGAAACTTAACAATTATTGGAAGGGAAAATTTATTTTTAGTAGAAAAAATAATATGCTATAATATTTCCCCAACTCGTACAAGATGCTCGATCACAAGCCTGTAAGAGCTAGGTTTAGTTTAACACATTCATGCTATTAGCTTAGCAGGTTCACTTTTTTTTGACTCGTGCAAACTGGTTTTCAGCTGACTTTTTAAACCAAAATGTATGATTCTCGACCGGATCTGAAACAATAAAATAAATTTGTAGTAAGTTATCATAAGGCAGAATTTAAATTAAATTAACATAAACTCAAAAACTGTCACTTAAAACGTTGTAGTGTGCAAGATCTACCTTATCTTCACTCCTCTCAACTCGGTACCAGTAAAATCTTTTTTGAGATATTAACTCAAAATTTGCAACCAGCATGCCTTTACAGCAGGCAAATATACCGAGTTAGCTTTTATGTAACTGGATTCACTAAATGTGACTAACTTTTTTTAAGGCAGTGTAATATTTCAAATACACAAACAAAATAATGCCTGACAGTCAGCAGCTGATAAAACATGTCTACCGGCTTCATACATGTTTTCAGTATTTATGGTGGTGTTTAAAAATATGGCATTATTAAAGCTCAGTAATTTGAAATTTAAAATGTGCACATACTTATACAGTACTTTATGTGGTTGCATTTGGTGTGGTAATAATTTGGAAGGCTTGTGTAAGTATTGTATAGTTTTACTAGGTAATATTCCAGTCGTCTTGTAAATTCTTCCTGAATGAAGCATGCATTTAAAATTTTGTCTCCAATTCTGCATCTAATGGTAACAGGTTATGGTATGAATGCACAAAACACATTCTGTGATGTGTAATGGTTTGTTGCTGATGTGTTTATTTTAACCCAAATGTTTTCAATGTTTGTGATATTATATTTATTTTATTTTTTGTTCTACAGTATCCTCCGTAAATATGCTTATTTCACTTGTGATAGACCTAAATTAGAATTTCTTCCACACCTTATCAGTTCATAACTAAAGCTGCCTATGTAGTGAATGCGTAATGTGTGTAACATTTGTGACAGTTTTTTCACTGAATTTAAATACTGTACTTTAATTTTACCACATCGCACTGTTTTTATGAAACAATGCATAAATGTATGTATAACAATACTTACATTGTTTTTGATGGTACATCTGTTGTATAAAGTTCTGTTTGTTTCTAATAATGAAAAAGTTTTGTGATTAAATACCCTCATTTGTTGTCCACAGGGCCAGGCCTGACTCGATTTGCTTAGTTTGATTTAAGTTGTGGTTTCTAGGAACATAACCAAGTGTAAATTGAGGACCTACAGTATTGAGCAATCAGCATTTGTTTTTTTACTACCAGTTTTACCTTGCAGGTTTGGCTTATTCCTCTTCCTCTTCTTCTTCCTCCTCCTCTTCTTCCTCCTCCTCTTCTTCCTCTTCAACAACCTCCTCCTCTTCTGGCTCAGGCTCTGGCTCGTACACCGGCTCCTCGAGCTCCTCGTCCACCACGGCCTTCACCTCTTCCTCGTCCGGGCTCTCTGGGTCACCCTTCTTCTTGCCCGGCCTCTCTCCAAACCATTTTGGCAGCTTGGCTACGCATCACCCCACACACATATTACAATCCTTTATTCATGTATCTCCAGCTTAGTGTTGTTACCAAGAAACATAACTTTTGTAATGCTACTTTTGTATTATTATTAAAGAGTTGGTGACAAATTTTGGAGCCCTTTATAAAGTCTTTACATAATGGCTTGACTTTTAACAACAAGAACATCCAAATTAGTTTCTATCTTATTCAATCAGGTTTTTTTAAACTGTATAGCTCACCACAAATTGTATACACAGTTGAAGACATACATGTTTGTGGGCAGGAAATGATAACTGCATATTACAATACATAGAGTCCTGATATAATGTGTTGCTGTGGTAAATCCACAAACTTATATTATAAAATGAGCATAAATTTCTAGGCTAGTGAAACATGCCTGGTGTGTATTGTAAGTTATTAATATTTTGTTTCAACTTCCATACAAAGTTTAGGTGATATATGTCAGCTGTGACTGTGGTAAATGTGGGTGCTTACTTATCTTGATTCAGTACCACAATAATGAAACTGAGATGAAACTGCAAGGGGAAAAATGTTAAGTTTTTAGATGCTTGTATACAGCTTGTGGATCACTTGTCTAAATTTTGAAATTCCTTAAAATGGAAAAATCCAAACCGTTAGTATTGACATATGCTTTTGCAACAAAATGTTTCAAGTTGCAGAACGTCAAAAATGAAACAAACATAACATGTAAAAAAAAATCAAATTAATAACTGTTTATCTATTGTCAACAAACGTAAAGCAAGCAAAAGAGCTTTAGTTATTGATCTTATAATGTAGAAAAGATAGGGGGGAAAGTAATAAAAATTTTAGAGATTGTAGCCCAGAGAAAAAAACAAGAGAGAAATATTTTGACAATAACAAGAATTGTTATTTTGTCTTGTGTCTTAAGATTTTTCTTATTTTTACGTAGGCCTTCTGAGACTTTTTAAAAATGTTATTACAATGCCGTATGTTCGTGGTACAGATTTTCTCGTAACCTCATAACAAATACAATAAATGGGAATACTGGACAGCCCTATACCAATAGCACTGGCAAATGTGCGATAAATAATAGTCACTGTCAAGTCAGTTATTTTTCAAAACCTGCCATAAAGCATCGGCCAGCATTGCATAGAACGAAAAAGTGAAAACATTTTTTCAAGTTCTGAATTTTACTGATAAAGGGGCAGAGTAACATTTGGAGTGTTTATTTTCACTAGATATATGAAGCTTATTTGATATATTACCGCTAGATAGAGTGTCCTCACATCGGTTATTTAACTAACCGTAATTTTTTTGAACTTATAAAAATATAAATTTTGATGAATTTTTTATTTTCCTATTTATAAGGTTATTGTTAAAATACTGCCTGTAATAAATAAGTGCAGTAACTTATTGCTCATTAGGTTCTATGAAGATGTTTTGATGTCAAACCACAAAAGTGTAGCATCGTCTTGTCTTCTCAGAATCAGCAAACTGTCCAGTATTCACTTATAATGGATGTATTTGCATATAGTTTGAGTCACGCAAAAATAAGTATGTTGTACTTGTGTTCAAAATCATAATCAGATACCTATGGTTTTTTTTTTTTAAATATAAATTTGACTATAATTTTTAAATAGGTTGTGTGAGTGGTAATTTAAAATTAAACCTGCAAAATATTTAAAGCGGCATAGTTTATAACCATTGAGAACATATTTTGGGAGCAAAATGGGACAGTTTCATTGGTAAAAAATTACGGATATTATTTTTCACAAACATTATGCTTGTGCTTAAAATTTTGTGAAATATTGCTTGTATTGACTTCACTTACAATATACCTGCCAGTATTTGTTGAGTAAATACCTACATGTATATATATTTTTATGGATTTATTTCACAAATACCAGTAGCTTTTTTATTACAGCATCAAGTTAGCTCAACAGTATCTGTACATACTGCTGATAGCACTGTATTTACCTACTTAACATTAATGGTAATGTTGAATTTTCTTACAGTTTCTATTCTAGTACTGTACTTTCATGTTTACAACTTTCACTGCACTCAAGTATATTAGCAAAGGAAGAGAATAACTATACATGCAGAGTGTTACAGATTTTAGTGTTTTAATCAGCATGCTGTTGTAATGCTATGAGTAAAATGTATTTAGTCATAAATTCTTTTTCATTATGCAGGCATTATTTTTAACTCAATCATTAGTCTGTATTGATCATTAATTATACAGTTAGACATGTCTGAATGTATGGTACAGGTATTTCTTTTCTACGATAGATTAATGGTTCACAATCTTGTGAAGGTGAAGTCAAAGCACAAAACTTACTGGTTTGTTGGCATCTAGATTGCAGCCTGCTGTAGTCGTGCAGTTGCTCAGGCTGTTCTTAACTGTTTATACATGTCAGACTATAATGTTAACAGCAGTATTTATTGAAAGCATGCATGCACTGTATAACGACAGAACAGATAAATGATTTTCTACGTAGCTGAAGCAAAACTGGTTTTACAACTTCACAGTTATGCAAAAGACAGTAAAGAGTTTAAGAGTGATGTTCTCAGAATTATGGAACATTATCAAGCATGTACATAAAATTGTTAAAAAATATATATATATGTTTACAAAAAGCTTTTCTAAAAAGTGAATTTTTACAAGACTTAAATATTTACAGCAAAAAAAAAAATTTATTCCCGACTTACATTTCTGACGTGTTTCAAATTCACTCGACTTGTCAGTCCATTGACGGTCGATGGACTCTTTGCTTTGTGCTTCTAAACCCTGAGAGGAAATCAGTTATGCACACAACTGTATTAACATGAGGCAGAACCATCTGATCTGGACTGACAACAGAACTGTGAGTTAGTGTGCGTTAGCTGTTCCTGACGACAGCACACAGGACAGGTAATGTTGGGGTGGAACAACTCATCTGTTTCACTTGGTGGTTGAAAGGTGCCATGTGGGTATTCTTGATGCAAGCAAGATTGGGGGTAAAACATTTCTCCACACAAAAAGGTGATCTGTATGTGTTGCAACTACATGTGAAGACTGCTTAGCAAAGACTGAGCTCAAAGATAAAAAATAATGAAACAGAAATATAATTGTACTTCATGTTATCATTTGACTTCCGTGATTTAACTTAGTTCAAAATTATTTGTAGCTAGAGGCAATGGTGAGGCGTGATACAAATGTTGCCTCTTCCTTTTCATTCCTACACTTTTAGCCTCGAAAGCACAAAATGTGGCTCAGCATCACTCTTTGTTTTGGATTATTTTGCATTTGACTTTTTGAACTATAGCGTGTTACGGTATGGACAGAGTCAAGAAAGCCATTGCTTCTGGAAACATCAGATCGCATTTGCCTGGAATGGTACATCCCAGCTAATGAGATTCAAGCTTCGGTTAATACCGTATCTTACATCACAAACAGGAGGAACAGTAGTAGTGTTTGCAAATGGTGGTGCTGTGCAGGGGCAGATCTAGGAGGAGGGGCGGCTGGCAGACTGCCCTGGGCACCAGGCCAAAGAGGGTACTGGTGGTGCCGTATAATGTTATAAACACAGTATTTATAATAAGAATACACACTTAAAACACTGCTAATGGTAGCTAGTAAGTACAGATTTTGTGTATTTCTACTAAAATTTTGTACTGTTTTTTACGCAAGCGCAAAACAACGTATGCAAAATATGTTTGTTACTGTTGGGTTGATTGGACTGATGGGAAAAGAGTGAGGGAAAGGAGGGGGGAAGCAAATCACAATTTTTGCCTGGGGTGAAAGAAAGCCTAGATCCATCCCGGATGCTATGTCACAACATTAAATCTTAATAGCGACTACTTTATTTAATGTAGTGTTCCTTTATTAATATTCAAATGTGACGTGCTATTTGGTTACAGTACTTGCTTTGTAGTAGTTCTACTTCCTTTATATTTAATTCTCACTAGTGTAAGACACTATCTAGATCAAGATTTTTTTCAGTGTGTTAGACATTCTTACCTACAGTGAATTCGGTAGTTGTATATTTCTATCAACCATTTAAATACTGTACATATTTGTACTGAAACATGTTTTGTTTGCGTGATGTTGGCACATAAGTTTGAGTGATTTATTGGAAATTCATATTGGAACCCAGAAAGTAATGTGCCTTATATTAGCCGTCATCAGTGTGTGTTTAAACATGTACCTGTTGTATTACGGAAAGTATACAATTTCATAGGGAGTGTACCCTGTGATAACATGATTTGAAGTTTGTCTTTCGTATATATTGTTATAAAACTATTTTGTTATACAGTTTCCTAATAGTATTATGATTTAATTCTTTCTTTAGAACAGCTAACAACACTAAACATTTACTTCTCACATTGCAGTCTCTTTGTTGTAACACATTCAGAACACACAGATGATTACAATAAAGCCCCCCAGTCTGGTTATGGGTCTGTGGGAGACAGGTAGGTCACGATAAAGGGTGTGTTTTCAAACACATCGAGTGCAGGGCTGAAAACAAAGGGATTTAATACAGTAATTTACTTACTCTTGCTGCGCTTGGAAAACGTTTCATACTTGGATTTCCAAGTCTTTTCATTTACTTCTGACGATATTGTGTCCCATCCCTACATAACCACAAATAAAACAATCAGAAACTAAATTTTTATGGATTAATGTTTACGGTTCCACCTACTGCCAAACATTTGCATTAAAAATAAAATGCAACTCTGGCCATGTGCTATTGTGTTCAGATTTTGGTTTCATTTTGCATTTTGTATAGCTCTACGTGTACTTCTGATTTATTTTGTACAAGTTAACTTTGCAAACTATTGTAATGTACAGCTAAATCTGGATAAATATCCCCATAAGTTCATAAAATAAACAATATTTCTTCAAGTAATTCTTTGAGAGCAATGATTTTCTTTTAACTTCAGCATAGTTATATAATTTAGACAATGATACGTTTTGAAAAATTACGTGTCTAAAATGTTTTCAGCCACTTTTTATGTAAAGTAGTTACTGTCACTGAGACACACTCAGTAGTAACTTTAGCCATGTACTGTATAGTCTGTCTCACGAAAGAATTCCATTTTTTGACAGTTTTGAAGGCTATCATGTGTACCAATTTCTGCAGGAATTTACTTTTAATTTTGATAAATTGCACAGTTTGAGACCCAACTACGTGTGTTTGTGCAATAGTTACTTGTGGCAGAGGAAAATACTGCTTATTTCATGGAAACAACTCACAAAATAAATGCAAACACAACTGTCAAAAAGTGGAATTCTTATATGAGACAGACTATACTTGCTAAATATTTGGTGTGGAAAAACTATAAAGATGACAATACTTTCATAATTTATCCTCATCAGAGCTGAGAAAATGCAAAATGCATATCATGCATACAAGAAAGTAACTTTGTGTGAAAAATTGGGTTGTGACTTTCAAAACCTTGGGCTGCAGTTGGTGCATCTTCTGAAGTACTGTCCTCCCACCAAGGCGATTCAGGTTCAATTCCTGGCGGGAATGATCTCTAGTTTTTGTGAATGTGGGAAACATGACGGAAGTTGCCGTTGGTCAGCTGATATTCTCTGAGCACTTCAGTTTCCCCTGTCTGTCACATTCCATGACTTCTCCATTGGAGAGATTCATTTCTTGTCATCCTTCAGAGTTCGCAGATACCTACGGATGCCCAGTAAGAATCCTGCTCTTAGAGTGTAATACGCAACCCTCTGGGTTTTTTTACGTAGCTGTGTTGCTACAGAAGGAGGCCACGTCATAAGCTAGAGAGAGAGTGCAGGAATCAGCACTTAAGCTGCTGCAACTCTACAAACCAGTTAAAAGCACTTGGTTACACGAAAACAATAGCTATCACAGTAAACTACTTTATCTTACATTGGTATGCATAGAAACAATGTGGCCAAATTGAAAGGGGTGACGGAGGGAATCAGGAACATTTGTTGCCATTGAAGGTTAAATGTGGGTCGTGTAATGGCATATTTAAAGTATAGTAAACATGAAAATAGCAGTTCATTTGTTTTATTTGCTGCCCCAGATGCCAGATGAATGTGTGCCACCTCGTCATTCATTTAAGGGCGTGGTCTACCACAATTTTCATCACCATTTTTTTATATTTTTTATTTGTACTAGATATTTTTTTCTTATTTTAGACACAAAATGTAACTAAATTTGGCTCTTATGAAATTTTTTTATCTCTCATAGTTTTCGCGGAGTTGCTTGTTGGTCATATTTTACATGTTTCCGTTTTAAGGACTACATTAAAACTAACTGATATACCAAACTCAAAAAAATCACAGTGAATAAAGACATTACAGGCTACAATGTCATGCTCATAAAAATTAAGAATAAAAATTATTTCTATTTTTAAATGATGCTAAAACTGAAAATAAAAATTTTAAAAATTCAATATTTTTTTTGAAAATACAAATAATTTTTATTCATTATTTTTATGAGCATGACATTGTAGCCTGTAATGTCTTTAACCACTGTGATTTTTTTTTAGTTTGGTATATTTGTTGGTTTTAGTGTAGTTCTTAAAATGGAAACATGCGAAATATGACTTTAACAAGTCATTACATGAAAACTATAAGAGATAAAAAAATTTCATAAGAGCCAATTTTAGTCACATGTTGTGTCCAAAATAAGAAAAAAAAATATGTGGTACAAATAAAAAATAAAAAAATGGTGATGAAAATTGTGGTAAATCGCACCCTTAACTTTGCATGGTGGTGAAACTTCCAACATGGGCTGATGTCTCACATCGCTGCCAGCTGTTGTCACCTGACCTACCCAACAACACCTATCAGTTTTTAAACACTGCATTTTTGGACCCACATTCTACGTCAGTAAATGTAATGCATGTTGGTTCTCTCCATTACCTCTTCCACGTTGGCCAGATAGTTTCCAAATATGCTGTACATATTTGCAAAACTATTTGTGCCTCTTTAGTATTCAGAGATGTTGCAAAGATAATTCACAAATGTAATAAATAAACTGTATTCATACTAAAACTCGTGTTATCATACCAATAATTTTACATCCTTGTTAATGTAGTTTAAGTAATCTCAGAAATTATGTTAATAAAACAATAACGATGCAAGCCGTAGCCCTGTGGTTGCACACAGGCTGTAATAATGAAAGGGATGCATATTAGAAAATTTAATCTAATTATATAAAACCAGAGGGACTAAATATCTTAAACATTTTTAGCATAAATGGTTTATGCTGGTGGAAAATATTTTTTACTGAAAGAGCCAATTTGTTAAGATTGTAGTCTTGTAAACACATTTGTTTTGCAGTAACCAATATCATGCCATACTTAGTATACTATAAATTGTAACATTGCATTTATAGTGACATTAATCAATCAAGTGGCACCAGTTTTGTTATTTAATTACTATGTAGCTTAAATACACAAAATAGAAAAGGAGCTAAGACAAAATTAACAATATTGCATGTCATGAGACCATAACTATGACTTGTAAACATCTAAATTCCATGGTTATTTCAAAATACTGTAACTTTTTTATAATGTAAAGCACTTTCATTTTAGTCTGTAGTATCTTTGAAGTACATATCTGACTTAGGGCTTTTCAGGTGGCCTGAAATTCATTCATTTAGTACTCTGCTCGAAAACTCTAGCCAATTGAAAATAAATTAAATTTAAAGAAAATCAAATTCTGAAAATTACAAAATGTTTTAAGTAGGTAGTGTCCGAACCTCCTAAGGTAGCACTTGGATAGAGAGGTAAGTTACACATCTTGTAGGCACACCACATTCTGCACATGTCCCCAGTAAATTATTGTAACAAATTCTTATGTTGTTTCATATACATTTCCAGCAGTGCCAAAGTTTGGGCCTCAAGACATATTCAACATCAAAACATTCTTGGGCATGGTGCCTACAGTTTATGATCATATGATCACTTATTTTCTGTCTAGCAAACTGTAAGTTTGTACTTACACCTTCAAACAATTTCTTCTTGTCGTCGTACGACCTGGTGTCTACACGACGTTCATATTTGGAAGCTACTTGTATTTTGGGCTAAAAAAAAATAAGGAAAAAAAGAATGGTTACATTATTACTGAGCACCTTCCATTTAAGATGTTTCTACCTTCTCTCTGTTTTATAATCTATTAAATAGGATAATATCTGTACCATGACTATAGGGGGTTCGGGATAAAATGAGCACTCAAAAAAGCATGCTAAATTTATATTTTCAGCCAATTCACATCTTTCCCCACATAACTGCTAACGAGTGGAAATGTCTAACCTCTGTGGACACGTCACTTAATGTTTGTGCGTGTAAGATAAATTGAGCAGTCGGTAGGTACCTATATAGTTTGATAAAAAAAGTTTATTAACTATAGAGAATACAATTATGTCGATTTTGATTGATTTTGTTTCAGTTTTGTATTTAAATAGGGAAATACATGGAACTATACTACATAATCTCTCTGCCAACCGTACAAGTTAATGTTGATTTATATGCAGTAACTGTCAGCAATATTTTTCAAAGGTTAAATTTTTGGTGCTCACTTTATCTCAAACGACCTATATATGAGACTGTTGTTCAGTGCATAATCATTCTATTACAGTAATAGTAATAAATTTGAAATGCCTTTTTTTGTATCTATGTTTGGTAGTTATACTATCATGATGTAATAAGTTTGTTCTTTTAGGTACAATATCTTGAAAATTTAAGAAATATTTTAATATACTCACTGGGTATTTTCCTGTTAATGCTCTGAAAAATAAAACAGAAAAAGAAAAGAATTATAAATACAACACTTTGAAGATACACATAAGAATCATACATATAAAAAATTAAATAACATTCAAAAATTGCTTACTATATAAGGCCATGACAGAGAAAGTAATATGTATTGATTATGTCAAGTTCAGATGTTATATGTGTACAGTTGTTCTTTGTGTTGTTACGTATATAAAAATGTGTCTGTGTGCTTATGTGTATGTGTATAAAATATGTAATGTGTGTGTATAAGTGTCACTATGAATACATTCATGTAAACCGATTACTAACGTATTGACTGAAGAACATATGTAGTGAGAAAAAAAAACAGCAACACAGGCGTGTGATAGCTCATGTAACCATCTTTGATGATAGTGATGAAAATTTGTAACCATATTTGCAGCATAATGTGTCCAAATTTCACATACGGTAAGGCAGTTAACTCTCGATTATCTACTTGGCAGATTAACCACAACATTGTTTTGTGATAACAGACTTTGCACAGTTATCCAGTATACCCCTGAATATCCACAACACCCTCTGTTATCTGCAACCCCTTAAAATTGTATTACTTTACAACATTGCTTAGTTTTATAGCTGCAACTTCCACAAACCAGTACACATTAGCAGTGATTTGACAACTCTGTTTTACTGTTACACAAGGTCTGTGTAACAGAATACACATTAAAAAATGGAATAAATGAGACCCAACAGTGTGTGAACTAGCATTGTGGATTATCAGTGATTTTCAGTTTTATGTTGTACATCCCCACCCCCTTGTCCTCCCATGCATCACAAGTTCGGATAACTGAGAGTTTATTGTGTATTATGGTTTCGCGTCAAATAATTTTTATATGGCTAGACTCGTTTAGTACCTGATGTTTTCATGTGATAACTGATTACTTACAGTAACCTACATTTTTATAGCCCATGTCTCCACATATACTTAACCAGCATTTGATTCTAACACCTAAAACAGTAGTAAGGAACAAATCACCTGTGCCACAGATTTAGATAATCCCAACCCATGTGACAAGAACACTATGGACCTCAATATGTGTACATTACAGTGACTTCACTTCCACACCATATATCAGGAATGGCTTGAAGTAAGTGGATAAACAAGGTACCTGACAACCTTCTCTCTCCCCCTCCCTCTAAAACCCTCACACATACATGAAACTAAAATCCACACACACATGTGAAACTAAAACCCTCACACAGACATGAAACTAAAACCCTCACTCATGTGAAACTGAAACCCTCACACAGATATGAAACCAAAATCCTCTCACATACTGAAACTAAAATCCACACACACATGTAAAACTAAAACCCTCCCACAGACGTGAAACTAAAACCCTCACACATATGTGAAACTAAAACCCTCACACAGACTTGAATCTAAAACCCTCCCACAGACGTGAAACTAAAACTCTCACACATACGTGAAACTAAAACCCTCACACAGACTTGAATCTAAAACCCTCACTCATATGAAACTAAAACCCTCACACAGACGTGAAACTCAAACCCTCACACATATGTGAAACTAAAACCCACACACACAGACGTGAAACTAAAATCCACACACACATGTGAAACTAAAACCCTCACACAGACATGAAACTAAAACCCTCAC
>PNEQ01002753.1:8260-44484 GCA_003012365.1 Medauroidea extradentata | reverse complement strand
ACACAGACATGAAACTAAAACCCTCACACATATGTGAAACTAAAACCCTCACACATATGTGAAACTAAAACCCTCACACATATGTGAAACTAAAACCCTTCCACAGACGTGAAACTAAAACCTTCACACATATGTGAAACTAAAACCCTCACACAGACTTGAATCTAAAACCCTCACTCATATGAAACTAAAACCCTCACACAGACGTGAAACTAAAACCCTCACACATATGTGAAACTAAAACCCACACACACAGACGTGAAACTAAAATCCACACACACATGTGAAACTAAAACCCTCACACAGACATGAAACTAAAACCCTCACTCATATGAAACTAAAACCCTCACTCATATGAAACTAAAACCCTCACAGATACGTGAAACTAAAACCCTCACACATATGTGAAACTAAAACCCACACACACAGACGTGAAACTAAAATCCACACACACATGTGAAACTAAAACCCTCACACAGACATGAAACTAAAACCCTCACTCATATGAAACTAAAACCCTCACACAGACGTGAAACTAAAACCATCACACAGACGTGAAACTAAAACCCTCACACATATATGAAACTAAAACCCTCCAACAGACTTGAATCTAAAACCCTCACACAGACTTGAATCTAAAACCCTCACACAGATGTGAAACTAATACCCTCACACATTATTATATGAAACAGTCCTGAAAATGTTTATTGTCTGAAAATAAATAATAGAAAAATAGTTTAAAAATGCATAATTCAATTAAGTTTAAAATTATGATGAAATACTGCCTCCTTCCCAATTCCAAATTTGAAGTGTACCATGTGCTGGTGCCATTTGGACATGACCTCTTCTCAAACCACAACTCTGGATGTGTTTCTGAGGTGCACTTGAGATAATTATTATTGTTAAAGAAGTATAATTGTTAATAATCAGTTTTGAAATAGTAATGTGTTTATATAAATGTGTAATACTTACTCAGGGTCCAAACCTTTCTTCAACGCTTTGTGCCTGAGCTGCTGCTTCTGTCTCTCTTTCAGCTCTTTCAGCTGTGAACACACACCAGACTCATTGAATTATCTGACCTACTCCCTGGGCAGTTTAAGGACCTACATAATTGTAAAGAAATAAGAATGAATGCAGCCTGGGACATCCACAAAAGTGGTTGTGTAATCTTAGAGGGTTACAAGATGGTGAGTTTTTACAGTCATACATAAATAAATCTATCTGATGGTCTGTTTTTACCATAATTAAATGACTGCAGTAGTCCAATGTGGCTGGTGTTAGTAACGGCAGGTTGGTTTAAGGGTGTTCATGTGCGATAGTCATAATTTTATATTTTTATGAAATAGTGTTAGTTTTGTATACAATACTTATGAGCACAGTTTCCTCTTATGAAACAATTTTAGCTCACTTAATTTTCTCATAACGGTACATCAAAGTAAAAATTTGCATGTTCCGCTGCCATGCTAATAGTGCAAACCAGTTGACTTATGTACGTGAAATACTTCACAGTGAAATAACATACTATGGGCTATGCTATTACACATTTGAAAAAATTCAGCAAACTATATTTATATTATAAAAAAATTGCTGAATTTGCAAGTTTTTTCTGTATTTTTGCAATTTATTTTTTAATTCGAAGTATTACGTTGTGGTTTTTTTTTAATGTTTAATTGCGTAGCTCTTGGGATGTAAGTTTACAGTGAATTATTTTGTTTGAGTAGGTCATTTGGTTTTCACTATTTGCATGGCAGTGTAACAAGCAAATTTTGACTTTGACACCCCATTATGAGAAAGTTATGAAAGCTAAAATTGATTCTTAAGAGCAAAATGTACTCACATGTATCGTCTACAAAACTAACAATATTTAATAAAACTATAAAATTTTGATTTTATCACACTTGAACACCCATAAGATATGTCTGTGTATATACATCATTGTGCTTCTGTGATACATGTCAAATTCACAATATGTACATTAGTTTTTTTAAGTCCCAAAATTAATGTGTTTGTAAATATGCTGCAAACCAAAATTTTTAACATTTTACTTACTGTAGGTACACGCCATAAGCCCAAAATATAGTTAATGTCTGTACTGCTGCTTGCTGATACTGCGAATTTCCAAGGTGATTCAATATTATTTTTCATGTTAAAATTATGAATTTTAAATGTATAATGTATGTGTTGCAATCGGTAAGGAAATCTGAGTTAATCTGGGAGGGATAGAAATAATTCCTAATGTACTTACTGAGGTTTTGTCAAGATTTTCTCAACTTAATGGACCATGTGGTAAAATAAATGTGAAATAAAAGTGCACATCGCATCATGGATAAAGTGAAGAAGCTGCCGAAGAATGATAATATTGAAGAGAGGTATAGGACAAATTATAGCAAACATTAGCTGATTCTAAAGCAGGGGACTAACTTTAAAAATCCTCAAGTCATGACTCAACCACAGTTGACTTTAAACATGGGAGATGCAAATTATTTGCTCTATTTACCAAAATGTACAGGAGTATGCAAAGCCTAAAAGTTGTGGGGCATGAACAAATTATTGAAAATTCTATTCTCATCTGACTTGAAGTATGTTTTTGCTACACTCTTGAATGTACCGTTTTGAGTGGGAATGTAGTTTTGACATTTTTTATAAAACATAGGTTTGTTTAAAGTAGTTATCAGAGTTTCATCTCTACTCATACAGCACTCATTTCTACAGTTGGTTTATTTGTCACTAAAATATTCTCACATTAATCAGAACTAATTGAGACCAAGGCCTGTTTGAATTACCAGATTTTTAGACTAACCAAAAAAATTTCCTAAATTATAGTAACATGCAGAAAATTTTCTGAACTTACATGAAAGTGTAGCAACTAATTTTTGTTATTACGTGTGTCACATTATACTTTATGTAATGTGCCCTATATTTTCTGTAAATTTCAGCATTTTGTCACTGCATTTTCAAAATCCCAAAATTAATTTAAATTAGGTATTGTATTTATTATGTATGGGTTACCTCACTAATTCACTCAAATTATTTGGAAATTCAGATTAGGAAGTCTTTATTATGTATTATAATTTAATTTTTTTTAATACTTTTTGAGAAGTACAAAACAGATAAGGTGTATATGAGTGGTGTTAACTTACGTCGTAATCTTGCCTCTTCTGACGCTCCTCCAAGTCATACTTCTCTGTCTCCAACCTCACAATGTTGTCCCACAGTTCTTGCGCCTTGACCCGAAGCTTATCTACGCTAAGACCTTCAATGTCTAGGGGTTTGATACGGAAACTTAAGGAGATTTTCTTCTCTTCTTCAAGCTGCTCCTTTGTCTTGCTTCTCTCCAGAGCAGCTGAAGACATGTTGAACTGTAACCCAGCAGAAAACTTTCACACCAACTGACTTCTTTATGTTTATTATTTCATTCTCAGTTATTTATCATTGTTACTTACACCTTGCTCCTTCTTTGTGATTGTGAAGTTGGGACCTTTCTTGCTCTGATCTTGCTGTAACAAAAAACGAAAAAGGAAACTTTTAACCTGTTAGTCCAGAAGAAATGGGAACCATCATACCATGCAATACAGAAATAAACTAAAATTGAGTACTGGTTTATTAATCACAGTTAGTCACTTACCAATCCCTTTATTTTTACTTGCAGAAATATGTATTTAGTTTATTTGATGTTTTTTTTAGAAACAATTAAAATCACATAAATTAAATTTGTCACCCTTTTTATTTCGCTTAAATATAAAAACTATAGCTGTATTGTGCTTTAAGTTATTTTTCATTAGACTGCTTGGTACTGAAATATTTCATTTTTTGTATTTGTACCAAACAGTTTTCAACGTGCAGACATTACCTCTTATAACATTTTTGTAAAATAAAAATATATATGTATTCTATAGTTTGTGTATGTACATCCAATTCAAAATTTTACTATTTTCATAACTTACTCATAGTAAAAAATAATATGGAATGACAAAAGCTGCTAGACAACTAATTACGTATGTATTAAAATTGAAGATACCCCATGAGTATGTGTGCACCTTCAATTTTAATATGTAAATAGTAAAAACCAACAGAAATAATATGACTCAGAAAGTGAATAAATATGCATGATGAATTTAATGAAATAAATAATTTTGTTTGTGGAAATGATTTTGCATTTAAAAATGTGTGAAAATTTACAATATTTCTGCAAACATTTTAAATTTTAAAAACACTTCCACAAGTAATACCCATTTCATCAATTTCTGTTGTTAGGTTTGATGTTATTATGGGTAAGTTCCCAAAACTCTAAAATATAGACCTTGATGCATTACTTTGAAAAAAACTCTAGATTATAATTATTATTTATCAGACTGAATTGTAATCAGAAGTAATGTTTAGCATTTTGAACAATACTGTATTTGGTACAAATAAAAAAAATGAATGTTTGGTGCAAACAAGCTTTAGCTCAAATTTTTTAATGTTAACCTCCTTAAGACCAAATTCTGGCTAGCTGACCATCTGTTATGCTAAAGTCATTGAGACATGCCGGCCAAACTTATACCTGCCCAGTATAACAGGAATCACAGTTTTACAAAGCAAAAAAGTTCTACAAATAAGTTACAGCTGAAAAATGTATTAATTACGAAGCATCAGCAGTTAACAGTGCATTTGAAACCTCTGCTAATAGCACAAAACTGTTCAGTATGCAGCATATTTCTGTACTATAGCGAACTCAACTGTCTAGGGATGGATCAACCAGTTTGCAGCTTAACTGAGTTGTATTTTTATCTTATACAACTTGCTGCATGTTAGTGTGTGTTGTCATTTACTAAAATACGTACAAACCAAAGTTATTATATTCACCAGTCAAAGTTAAATACATGCAACACATTTGACAGGCGAATTGAGTTTGCATTCCTGTAGTTCTGTTTTGCTACGACATGTTTTAAATGGTTTGTGTGCCTGGCATTTTACAAGCGGTAATACAGCACTACTGTTTTAATTTGGAAGTAAACGTGTTGTCTGGTCAAAATAAATTGTATTTCATTGATTTAAACTACTTTATATAGCAGCTGTAAAGTCAATGCCGGATTTAATCATATACTGTACTTTAGATATGGTTTTTGTTTTGTTTGTCTTATTGGTTTTTTTTGAGCATAATTAAAGAATAATATTTCTCACAACACCATACACTTTTACATAAATGTAAGTTATGCATCAAATGTGTATGAACATGACTTTCAGAGTTGAAATATTGTTGTATTTTTATTTTGCCGGATAAGAACTAGTTAATATTTTTTTTTTTTGAGCTAACAGTGATTGATTGACTATGCATTTCTCTGCTACCATTAAGCCAGTTAGTTGAGAGTTGATTGTAAGTAAGAATATCGGGAGATATTTCAATTCCTAATGGTTCATTAAACAAGTCAGAGCTAGGGGGTGGGGGGGGGAGTTGGTAGCAAGCTTGCCACAGTCAATGAACACCTGATCCTAGTCTTGTCACAGTTTCAGTTTTGCGAAAACAATTGCTTCACTAATCTTGTGGCATAATAGTTTTATTAGATGATATCTGAAATCGACTACTTGAACTATAAACTGATGTTAATTAGTGTTTCTAAAATTAATATGCTTACATTTATAAGTTCAACTGTATACTTGTACACTATATTAAACCTTTCACAAGGTAGATGTGAATTTGGTAGTACGTACTTATATAAAAATACATATAAAGTTCTTTAGATCATGTGATCTACACAATTGCAAATTACTCTGTACTTGTGAAACCAAATTTAATTTGTTATAGAGTGTGTTAAACATCCAGTATAATATTTTTATAGTGATACAGGACAGAACTGTTGGAAAGTCAAGATAAGCCTAAGACAGCTAGTTCTATTTGCTATAGCTGTGTGGAGAGATTTGGGGGTTACTTAACATTAACAGTAAGGGCTTTACGATTTGTGATGAAGATATGAGATGTGGGTGGAGCAACAGTGGCTTGCAGAAGGGGGAAATGGGAGCATCAGAGAAAACATGGCGGTAAATGGAAATGACTGTAGTCCACATGTGAAAGTCAGAAGTGGCAGCATTAAAAAAATGAATGTGGATTATCAAAGTGAGGTGGGGGGACTGCCCACACAGCCCTTCAGTTTGCTACACTATTACTTAAGTACCTTGAGAGCTTGCATCATTGCTTGGCGTTTCTTTTCTGCCTCTTCAAGACGGCGTCTCTTCTCTTCAATGTCACGTTGCTTCTTTTCTTCTACTTCTCTTTGCCTGCGCTCTTCTTCTTGCTTCTTCCTTTCAGCCATGCGCTTCTCTTCATCTGCACGCATCACCTTCACACAATATGCAGCCACTCTTAGTTTCTTTCCCTCTGTACTTCTCAAAGTAAAATTATTAAAAAAAAAAACTTTCAGTGTGTGCATGCAAAAACATGTACTGTCTGCTTGAAGTATATTTTATGTCACTAAAAGATTATACTAACTTGAATTTTACTGCTTTAAAATAACCAAAGGATAAAAAGCTTTTTGAAATTAACCAAGCATAATTTTATATGGTTTATGACTAAGAAAATTGTATCAAAAACCAATTTCCATAGTAATGTAAAGTTATTTTGAATTATGTCATTTCATTGATTAATAGTGGACACCTCGTATCAGATTAAAACACAAAAAAAAAAAAAAAAAAAAACAATTTGGATAACTTGTAAAAACAGATAATGTATGTAATACTGTATCTTTTTCCATTGCTTAAAATTAATTTTCTGACCTATTAAAATCTCTGAGATGGAAAATGGACATCCTTTTTTATGTTTTACAGTTGCTGTGTACATTTTTTATCACTCCTGTACAGTCATGAAATTGCTGATAAGAGGTCTCAATTCTTATTCTTAAACAACAATTTATTGTGTGATGAAATTGGTCTACCACCCATTTACACATACAATTGACTAATGAATGTAATAACCATCATGTAACAACTTATCTGAAAATATAGCTTAAAAGACATTAAGTTTTATAATAAACGTCATGTGCCTTCAATTTAAAGAAAATCTGTAAATGCAGTGGGAATTGTTCAAGAAACAAGAAGGTATTTTATGGTACTATAGTACAGTAGCAGTACTGTCTAAATGTATGCAGTATGTATCTATTTGAGAATTGACTAGAAATGTTACTGGAAATACCACAGTGATGACTTCTATTGTCATGAGTGTTGATTTAAAACCCTAGCTTACCTTTCGTTTGGCCTGTTTCTCCTTGAGACGCTTCAGTTCGTCTTCCTCCTTGGCTCTCTGCTTCCGCCATTCTGCAATGTATTCTTTCAACTGATCATCCAGATCTGATTTCTTCTGTTCTTGGCGCTGTTATGAAAATGCAAACCAAGTATATGCTTAGTCATGCTTGACATATTTTAAAGAATGTTTTATATAAAATGCAAGTTATTGCATGTTTTTTGTTAAGATGTCAAAGAGTTTGAATATAATATATGATAATGTTCTGGCGTGTTCTTACCTTAATAAATTCTGGGTCACCCTTCTCTGCATTTGGATCTCCCCTATAGAAAGTGAAGCATTTTACACATTTAGCACAGAAATTTTACTGACACCTCAAATCATGCAATGAATTTAATTAATCTTTTGTTCTTTTAAAATTATCACAGTTTTAAACATTTATTTAATTTGAGATAAAGTTCAAAATCCAGTAAAAATCTACTGTATTGTTTTACAATGCGTTAATTCTTTAAATATTTAATACACAAGAATAATATTAATCCAAAACTTCATCCAATATTCTAAATAAAATATTGGTATTCATTCCAAATAAAAGGTAAAATGTATTATCTTGTTAAGCCACAGGTTAATTTTGCAACTAAACTTCTTTATAGTGATTTCTGTTTTATACATATGCTCATGCACAATCAATTTGCTCAGCAAAAAAGAAAACAGCAGACAGGAAGCATTAAAAAACAGAAATCAGCAAATAAATAACACGGAAATCCTGTAACAAACACAAAAAGCAGAGCGCTATAAAACCATTGTTCTCAAAGCAAAAACAAAAATGAATGCAAGTAAACCACACTTTAATTACACTGTATTATGTTTGAATATCACAAATTTAATGTAATGGTTTTATAGCAGTGTGTAAAAAATTAGAGGCAAAAAGCCAATGACATTGTAACCACATTAATACAAATATTGCAAAAATCAAAATAAAACATTGAACATTATGCAGTTTAAGTTTACAAAAAACAAGGAGATTATTTTGACTTTGAACGTAGATTTATAGTGTGTGGATGTGTGTTATTAATTTCTTACTTTATGTGTCGTTACAGGTTGTTTATATCAATAGTTTTGCGCCAAAGTTTTCATAAAATGTCCTGAAAAATGTAAACTTTGGTTTTTGAAAAATTTTATGTGATTTTTATATACCTGTACTGCAGCTAACTTTATGGTGAATCTGAAAAATATTGAGACGTCATACTGCTTTACAGAAACATCTTTCAAGGCTCATGAAAGTTTTTTATTGACAGGGTTACTTGCCTCTGAAGATAGGTTTGTAGTTAATGTGTTGTGCATGATCAAACTGGAGCTCCCTATTGTATGACACACCAAACTGTGCTTGTTATACACATTCCTTTGGGATAAGTGACAGACACGACTCAGCACAATGGAAATATACACTGAACGAGAACACAAAACAGAAAAAAAAAATCTTAGCAACACAGTGTGTTGTTATTGCAAGTCATTTAACCACTGGCCTGCATATTAATCACGCTCACCATTTCATGCTGTGTTGGGATGGGAAGCTTGAACACGAAGCTTCCCAGTGATTACTTGATGCAGAACAAAACAGTGGGCACACAGTCGTGCGTCGCAAATCAAATCAAAACAGTCACGCCATGCAAACGTTTTTGTGTTTACGTGTGCTTAATTGAAGTACTTGGGGAAAAGTACACCACCCAAGGTTGTTCTAGCAGTGAAAATTGATTTGCGATGCAACGCTATCCAGGACAAGGTTGTAAGTATTGCAACATGAATGCAAATCAGGTCTGTGTTAATGATGAAATCGCTCTTTCAAAAATGTAATCTGTCACAAGAACAGTATGTTACCAAACAATTTATGGAAAATTATGCTGAAAAAGTTGTAACCATCACTTGACTTTCTTTCAACTGACTTAATTTTTCCCCATCCAGAAATGTAGCACAATTTTAATTTCTACAGATCTGCATCATTTGAACTTGTGAATATAACAAAGCAGTACCTACTACAAATACAAAATTAATAAGTGATGTATACATACTCTCATGGCATAACTAAGCGTCCTGTTGATGTAGAATAATGGAGTTAAACAATTTCTTGAATTTGACAGCAATGCCTCTCTCTGAAAGGGGTTGTGCTACATAATGCAACAGACACAGATGGTAACTCATAAGTAAAGTTATGATTACCCAAACAAGAAGTTGTCCCTTGGGCAAGCCAGATTAGAGCAACCAATATTTGTTTTTGTATGTTTGTGGAGAAGCTGTGTACAGGATTTATTTAGGTTTTATATGTGCAAACTGTAGCTGCATAAGTATAGCTGTCCCACATCATGAAAAGAAACATACTAATGCAACAATTAGTTCCACAGTGTTATGCCAGTGCCATAAAACTTTAACAGTCACTATTATTATTACAAAGTTATTAAAAAGTCCAGTTCTGATATCAGACACTACAAGTAATATTGAACATACAGAATTTATGTAACACTTGTTTTGTGATTGGCGATTTTGAGTTTATCGTTGATTGTGTAGTTTGCTGTAAAGGGACTTTAGGATAGAGTTTTGGTAACATATTGTTCCTTTCAGCAGCTTTGAGGCTGAGACAGATAAGAGTTTGGTTAAGTCTGGACAGTGGAAGTGCAGTGCAGTATTTCTAGGACAGATAATAGCAATCAATGCGTCTCCTTCAAACACATTCGACACAGATTTCAGGTGCACAACACTTACATAATAGAATGTCTGGGCCTATAAAGAAAGAAAAGAAATAAACAGGTCATAAAATGTGTGTTAATAAAAAACATTACAATACCTTAATATGTTAGATAAATTATCTGCTGTTCATCAGTTAAATGCTTTCAAATTTTACTGATTTATTAAAATTAAAACAAAAGTTTCAAATAAATCGTTACGTTAGAAATTAAAAAAAAAATTACTAAAATCATTACTTGAATGTAAGCTTATGGTCACAGAGTAAAACATTTGTGAAATCATGTACATTATAACAAACTGCACGTGTTCACACTATTTATAATGACTCTGAAGACCAGAAGAGAGTAGAAAGTGTTAAATTCATACTTGAGCAACACTACTGTTTCTTCTATCAGTTCCAGAGTTGAGTTTTCACTTGCTTTGATATTTAGTTTGTAAGAGTTAAGTGTCGACAAACATATATATTCTGAAATTATGAACCAGAACAATGCCTTCTAAATATTTGTGTTAAGGGCGCTGCCTATCTTGAAGTAACGGCGGGAGCAAGCGTAGGGTTTTACAGGTTAAATGATTTTCACCTGGCTCAGTAATGGTTGAAGTTACATATATGCCACCAGTGACTTTTTTGTGCGTCACGGTGCCGCGTACATTGCTATGGATCGTGTATGCAGTTCTTTTTCAATACCCTGAAAATTGTGGGCAAAAAAAACATTTTTACACACAATATCACGCGAAAATGGCTGTTCATAATTTCTTATCTGCAGTTTTATTTACGTAGCAATATTCTCCTTTTCTCGGTGCAGAAAACTGTTTTTGTCCGGAAGCAATATCACGAAAGGTGACCGAGGCCCATTGAAAATAATTTAACATGTTAAATCCTATTCTTTCTCCGCCAGTGCTCCGAGGTAGGCAGCGCCCTTAACCTTGTAAAATAATAAGGAAATATTTAAGTTAATCCTAACAGCTTGTAACATACAGCCTAAACAAGAAAAGAAATTTTCATTAAGTCATTATACAGTAAAAATATTAACACTAACATGAATATTGGCAAGGTAATAATAAATGAATTTAAAAAACAATTTTGAGGCAAATGAAAACTCAACTAAAATGGTTTTACTATAACATTACAGTACTATGAATTAAATACTAACAATAGTAGATTCATAAATAAGTTTAGTCTAGTAATGTTTAGAAACCAAAACATATGTATTAAACTGTTAGTCTACAAATTAATACTACAAAAAATAGTATTTAAAGTACATGCTAGGATTGAGTAGTTTTCTTAAAGGTGAAATGATTAAGTAACTACTTCCTAATTTTTTATACTGTACCTTACTGTTATTTAGGTTTGTCTACAGTTATACATTAGGTTTATCTAAAATTGTAATTTAACATTAAATTAATTAACAAGCTCCCAAAACTAGCAACCAACCAGATAAAATCAGATCTACAAATATTAAAGTAACAGCTAAAATTGTTAATATTTTAAAAATAAAAAAATGTTAGTTTTGTTATTTTAATTTTAGATTTTCGCAGACTTTCATTACAATATTAAAAATGTAGCGAGTATATGTTTTTCTCTGCTTGCGGTTTCTTGTATTTCTTTTCCAGAGAAACAGGTAAATAATAGTGTGATAATGCATTTTTCAGCATTAAGGGATTTTTTTATTTACAAGAATTTTAAAACTAGTAATAGATATCTTCCAGATATTTTTTTCGTGTAAACCGTATTGTTAACTCGATCTAATAATAGCTCATTCATCACATTTCACATGGTAATATTCACCTTTTACATTATCAAAGGAAAATAAGATAGTGCTAATAAGAAAACAAAATTAGCTGTAAATAAGTCCCCTGTGTACTGTTCATTGACAGCAGTACAGATTCGTTAAAATTAATTTTACTGTAATTTTTATATAATATTGTTATTATTAATTGGAAATTGTACATATATTTGCTAATGTTCTTTTAGTATTAGAGATGCATGTTGAATAATGAGACTAGCATGTTAAGTATAAAATATATTTTGGCATTTTGATGTTACTTTAGCTCTTTGTAATTTTTAACAAACCAGATTTAACATAGGATTATGGAAAAAGAGTGGTACAGTTCCAAAAATAATCACAGATTCAAAACTGTATTTGAGTGCTCTACTTGGTTCTCGCATCAAAATGTTTCTATGTGTACTCACAGTTAGGCAATATTTGACCTCCATACAAATACATATTCTGAAACATTATTTACGTTGTTGTCTCGTTGGCAGTTGTAATTATCTGATAAATGTGCTCCAAATCACAGATATTCACAGCGTAGGTAATGCTGTTCACATTACTGTAGAAGAAAACGTCTAGAGGGCAAAATCAGAGTTTATAGGAGACAGAGGACTTTGCAGCATCATACTAGGTCTAATTTTTTTTTAAACTTTGCATGCAGTATACTGTACACAACTAGCCTTTGGTGCAACTGTGCTTCGTCTTGCTGGTTGATTACGTTCATAGTTTACATTTTTCTTTCAAAGTTCTCGAGCTGAGAAAAACATGTTTATCTCCAACATGACAAAATATATGTTGCGAGTGATTATTCTCACAGTGACTCAATCGTGCATCAACCAACAATTGACTTCCAATGTTATACTCGTGGGTTGTGTTACATTACTTTGATTCTCAAATCTTACAATTGTGATAGCACACCCATTTATATGAAAAGATGCCTTGTCACTACTGTATACCATTTGATTTGCATCACTATGTCTCTATCACTCTGTGGAACGACACGCTATCTTGTGGAATGCAGCCCTGCAAGACTATCAGCCCTGCCACGAGGCACTGCCATAATTAAGGTTTTGATATCACATTACCATAGTCACTCCTTCTTACATACGTTCCTTGTAGTAGAGTTTAATGTGCAAACAGCAAATGTAGGATATTGTGCTTGATCTTCTGGCTTAATGGCTTAATTTCATGACTCAATTGAATTGTATGGGCATGCAGTTTGAAACATTTCTAACAAACATTTGATGTGGTAGTCTTTGCATTGCCAAGCTATAAATTGTGTTAGACTCTTTAGGGCTGTGCAAATACCCTAAGATGTTCCACTCTTCTGTTTTAAATTTCTTGGGAAACCTGGTGATTTGGTTTCTTTAAAGTACCTTAACAGTCACTGCAGGCTTGAACTCTGCGAACCACAAAATGCACTGTGCGTTCTAACGTTTGGTCACCATCTCACTGTAGATTACAGAATGATACCCTCTTTCTCTTACAGCACCCTCAAGCTTAAACACTACAGCCTGTACAACCAGAGCAGTAAAATTGAGGTGCTAAGATTTTTTTTCTAACTGTACCATTCTTTTTCAATTACCCTTTATTTTTATAACCCTAGATCTATCTACTTTTCGGAAGGAATGTTGTGTCATTAGTGAGACGGTAAAGAACATTGCCTGGGGAATACTTAACATTTTTTACATTTACCAAATTTTGCAAGAATATTATCTTATCATCATGATTATTTCCTCAAACTCATCATGAAATATTTGTTTAGTAACAAATATGCTAAGTGATACAGCGTGATAATACTTTCGTAATACGTTTGAAAAAATTTTATTCCAATACCTATTTCTTTAAACTTAAACAGTACATAAAATGAAGTGTATATCATGTATTTACTAATGATATACTGTAGTTTAACTTCTAACATTCACAATATGTAATATTTCTGCCTCAAAATAATAAACACTTAGCTACAATTATACATAAGGAGCATGGAGGAGAAAGGCTGAATATAAAAACTACGTACAATTAAATTTTTTAAGGTGCCTGGTATAAAAATATGTCTGAGTAACATAACTGTATAGCAATTAGGTTGATATTCTCCCACATTAGCATGACAAATTAATTTAACTGTCCCAGCATCCAACAAACATGAAGGGAAAGTAGCATTTTTTTCTTCCCATTTATATTACACACTTTGAATGTTGTTTTAAGTTGCTGTTAGTAGTCAGTTGTGTATGGTTCATATTGTCTGATTCTGAATGATGTGTGTGTTGCAAGTTAACAAAGTCTGGGGACAAGACCACAAGAGAGAGACAAAAAGACAGGATGAGAATTGGATTGTAATGTAAAAGAAACGTAAGGGTCATTTTCAAGAAAAACTAAATTAAATCAGCGTCTGTTCAAGCAGTATTTTTAAAACTTGGGGCTGAAAAGTATGCACGATATATTTTTTAATTTTAGAATATTGGCAGTAGTAATGTACAGAACACATTCATTGAACCTACTCGCATGGGATGACAGTACAGCTTCAATGGTGGTGAATTGGCAAGGTATGAATCTTAAAAATATTCATCATTCTCATTTTGTCAAGAAACAATAAAACTATTTGCTGTCAAGCATGTTATAGCAATCTGTGCGTCTCAAACAAGAAAGTACATGTGATTTTCTAAAGCAGAGTACTACTGCAACTGTTGCAACAAATTAGTAAAGGAAAGGAAACTTCTGGAAACCTGATTACAGAGGATAGAAAATCATTGTTTACCCATCACATTGAGGTACTTGATACAGTTTCCAGCCGCTGTAGCTACAAGTATATGCCTCTGAGTTTGTCATTAAAGGGTGCCTTTTGTACCTATCAAGAATGGCTGAATGAAACATATCCTGATGAAATCGCAGCACTGTCATAGAATATTGGTGAATGAATATACAGTAATATTGGAAACGAGTCTCCATCTGTTCAAGGCGACGATACATGCTCTAAGCTGAATCTTGAACTTAAGGAGCTAGGGTGTCAAGTTGTCTAACAATACAGTAACTGGAGATGCATCTGTAAACCAATTACCTAAGACATGATGAAGAGATATGCAAGGAATAATAATAATAACAATGTTGCAGTGAATGATGTTAACCTACAACAGGGTCTGCAAATGCCAAGACTGACTTCTAAAATACAATATTTAAAAAGAAAAATGTGAACTTTGGCATTCACTACATCAAAACATGTGTATCAACTATATATGTGTGTGTATGTGGGCTGAAACTGTCAGGAAAATGTTCTTGTGAGATAGCGAGTTTCATCGGTCACTAAATACCTTTATTTAGAAGAAAATATGAAATTGATAGTTGTTTTGATGATAATTTTCCAAGGAAAAATAAGAATATTAATGTTGTCTTAGGATACTGTTGTCAGATTCATACTGGTCAGCTTAGCAGAATTTATCACGTTTGTATTGCTGTCAAGACATTAATTAAATGGTAGTGTGTAACATGGACTTCAGACACATAGAGCTTAAAATTGTGGCACTTATCTTAGAAATATTTTCAATTTTAAATATAATTTGTGGACATTTGATATTTTACATATGCCCTTTCTACCTTAAGTTCCTGATATGATAAAATGAAAGAGGGATACTGTATATGTACTGAATACTATGTGGATCTGGTGGGCATCCCTCTGACTTAATAATATGTTTATAAGTTTTGTTTTACTGGTTATTCTATTTTCATTCTTATGGTCAAGAAGTTTTTTTAATGACCTTTCAACAACAAATTATATACAGTAATCTCTCGGTTTAACGACTCTCAAAGGACTGAAAAAAATTGTCCTTAAATTGAAGGAGTTTTTAAATTAAATGATAAAAGTATGCTGGGACTTTAGATGGGACAAAAAAATATAGTTATTGAAGTGAAAGAATCGTTAACTTAGAAGACTTTAAACTGAGAGATTACGTACATAGTCAAAGTCGAATCATCATCATCATATAAGAATTAATTTTATGTATAGTTTTTATTCTCTGTTTCATATTCATGGGACAAATGCTGACATCTAGAGAAAAGTGGTATGGCCATGTTATGTAGCCTTCCACTGCAGTTGTTCTCTCTGTGAATAGAATAATGTTTGTAAGAAAACTTCATTTACATGTCTAAAGCACTTTTTTTCTCCTTGTAGAAAATAACTAGGTTGCCATTTTGATTTTTTTTATCATTCTGTAGTTATCATGTCAAAGTAATACTTTTGGGGCTCTGATTATTTTACTTTATTTATAATTAGTTATTTTAGAAGACACTATAGTTTTAACGCTCTTCTTACAAGGCTTAACAGTAATTCATTGGACTCTCGTTTGTAAAGAGTTAGCTTAAATTTCCAGTTATAACTATTGATTTCGGTTTTCCACAGTTTCACAAAATCACTCCAGGCAAATGTCAGGACGGTCCCTAACTAGCGGCTATGGCAGTTTCGTCTCCATTTTCTGTCTGTTCAAACAATTGGTTCCGTCTTTAATTATCTCATTGTCAACGTGATGTCAAGCCCAACTACCTACCTACTTACAACTTGTCACCTGATAGGATATTTAGCAAATTTGAAATGTTTTCGTATGGTGATTATTGGCAACCTCAGCCATCAGAATTATCCCATAAAATGAAACAGAGATTACAAATTAGTTTTTCCATATCCAAGCCATTTCTATTAGTGTAGTTGTATAATCACAGTTCTTAGTAATTACTTTCCAAAAGCTGGGTACAATATCTTCATTGGTTGATAAAATTGCAGTTGCAAGTGCTGGAACATGTTGGGTAACAACTCTATTAAAGTTTACGTACTAATTTTCCTTGCTTATAATCAAAACTCTTATTTATACCAACACTTTGACATAAAGTATAATTTAATTTTAAAATTAAATTGATGATTATATGTGAAGGTAGTTTCTTTTCTGTACTTGTAGGCCTACAAAGTAAGAAATTAGTGTTAAATCATGTTCAGTATTTTTGTAACTGTCAGTATCACAGCAAAAATAAAGAGAATTAAGTTAAAATATTATTTAATTTTCTTTCATATGAATGTACTTCTGGTAAGAGTTTGTCAAACATGTACATTGAACATGTCTTAGTTTCTGTATGCCAATTTTTTTTTTTGGGGGTTTTATAACATAAGGCTCTGTATGATCAATGAAAATATGTATTTTTATTTAAACATGTGACATAATTTAAGAATAAGATATACAGTGTTTGACTGTGGAAGTTAATACACTTTATTTGATTTTGGTACAATAACTAGTCATCCATAGATTACTTTTAGTTTATAGGCTTAATCAATATATTAATTTTTTACCCAAAATTTATGGAGGCTGTTTTCATCTTTATACATTATTACAAATGTGTTTTTGTTTGTTTTATAAGCTTAGCGATTTGCGATTGAAGTTTCAGTATTCATTATTATCTAAAATGAAATTATTCCACATTTGAAAGTATATAGTATGTCATGGAGCCTGATATGGATTTGCATAATTTGCGAGTTTGTGACTTTTATTATGAATATACAGAGCAAAATGTACAGATGAACAAAATACACTTCAAGGAAAAATGAAAGGAATGAAAGCAGCACAGACAGCACAGAAACAAACATTTACAACATAAGCTGATGCTCTGTCAGTGACACCTGTAAACCGCACACTAACAGAATTACACCACAGTTCCTGCCAGGCAGTCTGACTGAGCAAAAATTAACACATGAAAAATTTTGAATATATCCATCTTGTCATTTTTTTTTGTAACAAACTCAAATGTAAGTTGTTTTTATATTATGTTTTTGCTCTGAAAGGCTAATCCACACACATAATTAGTATCAGCTGTATTACATGTTGATCAATCTGAATTCTTGAAGCCAAAGCAGCACATAAAAATCTGACATTGTCCAGAAAACATGAAATGGGAAATACATATGATAACAAAAAAAATATTTACAAAATTTTAAAGCAGACAACTTGGCATAAAATCTTGTAAAATTTGTAAAAAATCAAATCAAAAAGCAAAAACAAAAAAAAGTAATACATACAGGCCTACTGTAAGCACTTTTTTCTAACAGAAAAATCATTACGAAAGAAGCAATTATATATTTCTTATCACGTAACTCCTTTCTCAAACATTTATGCTTTTAGTGTTGTTTCAAAGGACTTATTATTAATTTTTTTTTCTGCTGTGTTTTTGCAAATATGCATTTTTGCTGTTTAAATGACAGATGTTTGACAAAATTGAATGTGGAGTCAACTAAAACAAAACCGCCTTTAGCATTTCATGATGACACAATTAAGGGGGATAAAAATTTACACAGTTGTAACAGCTTTTGCTGTGTTTATCTGTCTTCTGTGTATAAATCATGTGACCAACACATAAATAAAAATGTTTAATGGTACAGTATTCATAAACTGATAAGTGGATAAAGCAATGACATACCAATGACTGAACACTGTGTATTTCATGGGTACTTTTTATTGCCAACCTTGCAAAGTTTGTATCTGTACAAATGTTGTTCTGATGGCTATACATTTGTTCCCTACTTTGCATCATTAATTGGCAGTTTGGTTCATCTTAGAGTTTGTGTCTTATTTCACCTGTTAAAAGTTTTACCCCTTACTGTGACCATGTAGTCAATCTTAGTGTGTGTGTGTGTGTGTGTGTGGGAGGGGGGGGGTTGCTGGTAGCTTTGAGGCTGCTTTGTATTGTATTACAGGGGCATTAAAGAAGGGATATTTCTGTACTAAACCCTTATTGTTTCAAACCTATCGCAACCTGCCTATTTTGTGAACAGTATCACTGCATGCAGGGGTGTATTTAAGGGGAAGTGGGCCAAGAGGACAAATTCCCCCAAACTCTTTTCCTCTCTCAGCCCAACCACAACTCAAATTCCAGGCAAAAGATAAAATGCTCAGAATTGAGTAAGATTCAGTGTTGAAAATGCAATGAAACTGTAGACATTTATACCATGTACTACCAACTTTCAGTGAAATACTAAAGATGTCCACGGTGTTGCGGGATGTTAACGACAAAAATTTATTATGAGCCATTCCTCAATGAGCTCTAAATACACCCCTGTTGCCTGTGTTGATCAGAGCCTAGTCATTTTTAATTTTAGGAGATAAATGTTATTTGAGAAATTAGAAGTTTTCTACAGACTTAAATAAATTTAGGTACCTATTCTCTAAATAATATTTTACATGTACTTTTTTTGTCATCAGTTGAAAAAAATTTATCAATCAAATGACCTGCAACAAAATAGCCTCTAATTGTCATGACTAAATTATTTGTATATGTTACAAAACTAACATTTTTATGTAATTTTAGCAGGGTTATTACAAAGTGCAACTTAACATTTATTAATTTCACTTTATTTTGTAGCACTGCGATGTCTTATAAATTGTAATGAGAATTTTAATACGTAACAGGAGGAATCTGACTAAGGTAAGAGAATAATTGAAACTAAATAGAAACTGTTAATTAATGGTGTTGTGCTTGTGTCCTTGAAAATTATATTTACAGCAGGTGTATCAAACTGGCAACCCGTGGCCGCAAAAAACACATGTAGAAATCTTTTTTACCCTTCTTGCCTCCGAATGAACATAAAAACCCAAAAATTATAACTGTCTAGAGCAAACGTTTACAATGTTTGGGTCGAACAGTACTCCCGCTAAACCAAAAGTCTATATTTGCCCTTGTTTGTAAAGTTATCAGCCAAATAAGCCAATGCAGAAGTCATGACATAAGTTGTCTACTGTAAAAGTTATTTCTCTTTAAGTTATTGGTAACATGTGAATGTGACTATGCGTCATTATGATGCTTTCAATTACTTGGTGTAGAGGTAATTTTACTAGTATCCATTCAATTTGTACTGAATGTTTGTTTTGGTATGAAAGTGTTTTTGACCAGACATATCAGTTAAGTGAATTTCTCTGATAGATGTTTCACTTAAAAACTAAAAATTTTAAATGATTCACTGATTCAAATGTAATAATGCATTTTTCTAATGTTTCATTAGGCAAATTATTTGCTACAGCTGAAAAAAAAAATTAAAATAATTGTTTTTGCTACATCTACATGTATACCATCTAGATTTCACATTATTTACGTGGGAAAACATTATGTTTGCAGAGTTACATGGAGGAGCACTTGTCTGGCACATAACAGATATTTAAAATATACTTAATTGTATTTTTGTTTTTAAAAAGGTTTATTGTATTTTGTCTAGCTGCCAGTTTTATAAATATTGTTTTTAGAATTTCTGTAGGTTTATTTAAAATTTATAATTCTGGCATCCCAATAAGTTTTTGGCTATATTATAAATTTCCTTTTCTTATAACTGTGTCTTTTTGACTTTATTTGCTTTGACAATTTTGTGTTAAACAGTGTAGAAACATACTATATCGCCATCCTCAGAGGCTCTGACCTACTACCTGCCTTGCCCTACAGTTAACCATGACTGGAAATAAATCTGAGGTGTTTATGATCTAATTCACAGGTGCATAAATACAAGTTCTGGAAGAAATTACATGCTATTAAAATCCTTGGAAAATAAAGTGTAATCTATATGAAGAGAAGAATTAGATAAGCACTGGTTACATTGTTTGAGAGTAGAATGTTAAGAAGTCTATTTTAAATACTACCCTTCTGACTAGGGTTCTAAAATTTCCGAAAAATTTGGTGGAATGGAAAAGGGAAAAAAAAAATCAGTTTTTTTTTTCTGAAGAATTGGAAAAAATTCTTTAAAATCATTGTGAAACTATACTAGGTAAATCTATATTGGCAAAATAATATGCAGCAACTTATATAATGTCAATAAAATAGGAGAAAAGTGGAGAATTGGCCTGTCTGATTCATTCTAAATGTTTACTTACTAGCAAGGTGTAGGAATGTGGAAAGACATCATAGAATTGTAAGTTTCACAAGGAGAAAATGGCAAATCATAAAGTTGATAAATGTAGAACAACAGCAAAGTTCACCATTTAGCCAGTTGATGCAAGCAGCAAGATAATGAGTAATTATCTTAATGTGTTACTTGTGAATTTGAACTACAAAGGGTTTTTTGTTGTGATTGAAACTGCTTTCCTGACCGAGACTGTAAGTTGGGCAAGAATGAGCATGATGACCATTTCTGGTTAGTTCATATTCATGTTGTTTATTTTTCTGTACCAAGTTTTATGTTACATTTACTGGTTATTTCATTTTCACAGTAGGGTACTATTTGTATTGGCAGATAGGCCTGAATGTAAGTACATATACCATCCGGATATGTATAATAACTTTTTTTTCCAGTAATTTTTCACCTTGATGAAAAATTCCAATTTTTCCATTTTTTTTTTTTTTTTTTTTTTTTTTTTTTTTTTTTTTTTTTTTTTTTTTTTTTTTTTTTTTTTTTTTTTTTTTTTTTTTTTTTTTTTTTTTTTTCCAAAGTTTCAGAACTCTACTTCTGACTAGTCAAATACATGATTTTGCATTGTTTATCTAGTCTTAACAACTGTGTAGGTGGATAAAAGAAAAGAAGTATGTTATCCAAATTGAAAGTCCTACTTTGTGCTTTCCAAATGATAATTATACTTCAGAAAACTTAGGAAACTTGAAGCCACACATACAACTAATGAATACCATCACCATTTTTAAATTGCTTCTTTGTAATGAAGATTCTATAGTACCGTAGTTGCACATAATCGAGTCAACATACACATGGACTGGCCTTTCGGCAGACTGCTGGCAGGTAACTTTTACACAAAGCAGTACATTTCACTTACTCTCTCCTTGCTTCCGGTTGCTTTCTGAGTTATGGATGGCAGCGTGGAAAGTGGTGACAAAAGAAAAGAGAAAAAAAAAACAGTAGGTGAAATGATCTCAGTGATTAACACACCTGAATAACTGACTACAAGAATCTGTTCTAAGTTTTCAGCAAACTGCTGTAAATTGCTGTGAGAATAGTAAAGAAACTTTTACTGAAGTCACCAAACAAGAAATCAACCTTTGAAGCTGAGAAATTGTCTCCCAAGTTTATTTTGATAGGTAGCACATTTTTCCTAAATGAAATATTTCAGTCTGTTCAGTGCATCACAATAAATTTTAACCGACTGACCTCATCAAATAAATATTTACTGTGAAATACTAATAGCACAACAGTTTCAGACATAATAGATGAAACTACGCTGTGTAACATTTTATACTTTATGTATCTCGCAGTTTATTATCAGTATTTCACAACAATGTTTCATTTTGGCAATTGAAAAAGTTTGCATCTCTTGTGATTGCACGTTAAGTAAGCTTGTCCAAGGACATAATCATGGGAATGTAAATCACTTATGCATAGTATAAAACACAGTATCGTAAGAAATTTTCTTTATAATCTATAAGGCATTTCATTATTTTCCCAAAACAGCACTCTCATTTTGCACTTTACTACTGTAGGTATTTAAAAATTGTGTATTTTTCATACAGAAAAGAAATATATATATAGAATGTTAAGTATTATGTAAGTCGTAGTTTAAGTAGATAAACATATAAATACACTGTTTAAAAAAAATTTGGATGGGGGCAAATGTGGATAACACACACGTGTGTAGCACATCTTATCCCTTAAATTTTTTAAATGATATACATCTTGTACTAGTGAAAGGATTTTTTGGTACAGAATTGCCTAACTTATAATACACTGATGAAAATTTTACTACACTAGGGAGTTTCTGTTGTGCACAAGGGAATTTTTTTAAAATTATAAAATGCAGTTGCTGCTTTTTTGCTTAATATAAAAGTTTTTACTCAAGTACTTATCAGTTAAAAGTTATCACACGAAAATTATAATTTTTGTCATTCATAGATACAGTGCATTTTAACACTGCAAAAAGAGCTACAAGATCTAAAATAAAATAATAGTCACTGAATACTGTAATACAGCTACTATGTACAATTTTGTTATATTGCAGAATTTAAAAAAAATATGTATAATTTCAAAACATTGTTCAAGATAAATGTTACTTGGAGGTACGCGTAATACTAATTGTGACCCAAGTATATTGATTGATGATTTAAGTTATCCTTGTTATTGTAATAACTGTCTCAATGAATTGGGTCCTCAATAGTTATTAAGATAAGTAATATCAAATAATAACTTCAGTAGGAACTAAATACAGAATGTAGAATAATATAGTGTTGATCACTAGTAAGTTGGGGAAGTGTGTACATTCTCTAAAAAAGGACCTTTATAAAACTAATGGCCTAATATGAATTTATAAAAAACAACCTTAAAGAGGTATAAGGAATTAAAAGTATGAGATATTAATGTGTATAGAAGACATTGGTAAGCAACAGCTAACAAATTACTAGTTACTGCACCAATCTCTGGAAATTTATAAAGCTGACTCACTTTTTTTTGTTGAAAATCAAATATCTTGGTTAAACCTGTGAATTTTTTGTGTTTCCTCTGTAGAAAACCTATTTTTATAACATAATTGTACCCAGTTTCTTTGAACTTTAATAAATTTTGACAGTTTGAAGGGCACTTACAGTTCATGTGATGTAACTGCCGTTTCTGTGCAAGACAAAATTCACAGTAATTATGTACTGTATGTTGTAATTGACATCTCAGGCTTATTTTAGTACAAAATAGGGGACTGACCTTGCGTCATACATGTACAACACACAAACAGAAAATGTCCCCAGAACTGTCGACATTTACCAGAGTTGTGTGAAATGGAGTACATATTTGAAAATGAACATAATTTGTGTGTGTAGTATTACTAAAAGAAATACCTAGTTTTAAGCCTATGTCTACAGTTTAATGCACAGGCATTATGTGTTGCATTAACTACAAGCTAGAGATTGAGAATGGAAATACAAGCAGTATAACTATATTTCTGCATGGGTTTAAAGTTAGTTTAACTAGTATCTACTTGCACTATTACTGGTTACCATGCTGAAAGTAGTTGTAGAGGTATTTCTTAGAGAACAGCATCACATTACTGCAATCGAACTTACTTCCTGAAAACATAAATACACTGAATTAGTTAAACTGCCAGAAAGCTAATACTTGTTAAATGCAAATATATTTTTTTTTGTGTTAGTGCATGGACATGAACACAATACTGCTATGCCATAAATACTGATGATAAATATTCCTACTTGAATACATATTTGCTGCTACCTAGTGTCTAGGAACTTGAATGATTTTTACATTTCTAATGTCTTGCTAAAATATTTATGTATTTTATTAGTGATAGTTTGTTATAATTATTTCATCCCTGTTGCCGTAGCTAATTTTTTATATTTTGTCTGGATTATAGTTACTATTGCATTTATAATAGCTAATGTACTACTGACAAAATTACATTATTTTAAGAAAGGATCTGTACTGCCAGTGTAAAAGCTGACACTTTTATTGACTGTTTTAGTTCAGGGAATAATTGTCCTATCATTATTGTATATCATGACTACCGTAGCAAATATAATATGTACAAAATAAAGTGCAATGAAGATGGAGTAATACATATTAATTCCTCATGTTCACTTAAATTAAATCATTAAATTTTGTTTCGTTCACTTAATACAGTGAAGCTAGTCTTCATCAATGTTCAAAAGTAGAAATATCATAAAAGTTAAACCATAAACTGTAATGCTGTTTCAAGTTGTTGTTGTTGTTGTTGTTGTTGTTTTTTTAGCCCTGTCTAAATGTTTGTTTTTCGTTTTTGTCATTACATATGTACGTATGTTGTCTTGTAGTTAGCACAATCATTAAGGTGATTGCCTCTGGCTCTTGAACTGCATTTCAGTGTGTTCGAAGAAAGCTTTTTAACATAACTAGCAAACATGTTCCAAATATGCATTTTCTTGGCTTGTGGGTATTAGCCGCGTCTGAAGATTGTCTTGCGACATTTCGGCAGTCGTTGCAAGACAATCTTCAGACGCGGCTCACACCCACAAGCCAAGAAAATGCAGACAACGGCCGCGAAAGCCTGCGATCTATGTTCCAAATATGTTTACCTACAAAAAGAAAACACTAATTTGGATAGTGATGATACTTCTAAAATACCACACATGCTATAAATATTACGTTAAAGCTTTCCAGCAAAGTTTAAAATTGCTTTTTGAGACTGCTGTATCTCCGTCTGTAATACCTGGATACAAACAAATTTATGATTGAGGTGCACAGTGAGCTTATCAGTGCAGTTACATTAACAGCTTAGGCTGATATTCATTGACATTTTCGTGACAAGCCAGCAGACTATTTGCAGACACTTTGTGCATTTGTGGACAAATTTTGTTTGTTTTGCTAATACGCAACATTTATGAGTCTGACGAGGCCAATAAAATGGTGGGTATTCATGTAAATATTTCACGAGGAGTGCTTGCCAACGTTAAAACTGAAACATAATCTTCGTACTAAACATCGGAAAGTAATTATTTTAATGTTGTTGAAAAAAATTATGAAGAAAGTACAAATTTTGTTGTTGCATTTCAAAGTAATGTATTTTCAAGGCCAATAGCAAGGTTATCAATCAGCTATTGGCCATCTTATCTGCCACTGAGTGTAGCTTGCAGTTGTGAATCGGATAGGACCTCTCACAACTTTGAGCAAGCTTGTGATGCTTGTTTCCTGCCAATGTGTAGAACGTGACACACGTCTTTCTTGCTAATATGACTATGAAGACCACCCTTGAAGTTGTGTTGAGGCAAGTCTATTATGGGAAGCCTGTACACCGGTTTGTTGTCTTGAGCGTAGTGCTAATGCCACTCATATCGTTTCCTTGCTTTTGGTCCTCAAACACGGAAAAATGCTCCAAGTATGCAACAGTCTTATAGTATGTTATACTGATGTGTCTTTATGTGCATTATTCAGTTCTATAATTCCAACAGTTTCAACCACTCTATATTAAGTAAAGTTTTGTGAATTTATTGTAAACACGCATGAGTACATAGGGTATCTCATCAGGACAATATGTGCCAGTTCCGGAAATTGTTTACTTTAACTTTTGGTACCTTTGTCTTTGTAGGTGTAATTGTGTTATTCTTTATTTTGTCATGTAAAGGTGTTCAGGTGGCTCAAAAAGCCAGTTAAGACATTTATGGATATAATCATAAAAAAATCCTATCAGTTCCAACTAGCTGCTTTAAAACTAACTCAGTCTACAAAATTGCCAGCTCTCCATTCCGAACATGTGAGTGTCTAAACATGTATCTATGAGATTACGGTCATGATCTTGAAAAAATAAATATCTACAATATATTGTTTGAAGGATTTTAAATTTGAACACCTAAGTTAAATTTCCTAATTTTTTCTTCTGGTGTGCGGACACCATTCCCGAAAAGTGTATCCAAAAGTCTAGATGCTTGCTATTCAGTAGAACTGTGACTGTTCTGAAAATGAAACTGAGCCTTCTCAAAACTATAAGCCTATACTACAAAGACAAAGTTTCTTCAATAAAGAGTATTAGGCTAGGCTGTAATACAACAGCATTGAAAATACAAATATTGAACTTAAAGGAGAGCTACAGGAAATACTAATTTGAAACAATGTAACTAGACATATTTTCATTACCATATTGTAGCCACAAAATAAAGTTTGTTAGTTACAATGCTATAAAAATATTTAGACCTACTATATTTAAAATACATAAAACATAAAAAATCTACATTTTCGAAGTTTGCCAACTACTACACTTGTTACCATACACAGTTAAAGCTAGACATAAACTACAAATTCAAATACAATTTACAACAAAAACTCAGTTTACATTATTTTCATGCCTCTATTGTTTTACACCAAACTAGGAAGCAGCTAAGTATTTTTTATGTAACTAATGATTTAGGTTTACTGGGTGGAATTATGCACTTCCATACTGTTATAAATTATTCTCAGAATCATAGAAGTATGTACGTGTCTGTTACCTAAAAACCATATTCAGTAGGTCTACCTATTCAGAATGAAGTAATATAAGAGCTGTTATTAAAAATGGGAATACAGTAAGTCAAAAGGAACCATTTGTTGTTAATATGACAGATAATATGTACTTTGAATTTTAATTCATAGTACAGTACTTGGGTCTTGTCTATTCATTGTGCAGCATGCAGTACTTCTGCCATTCATTTCCTAATTTCAACTCGCAACTTACAGTATTTTGGGGCCACGTCGAGCAGCAACAAACAGTCGTAGCAATCGGTAGTCTTGTTGGGAAATGCTATGCTGTGCAAGTAATGATAGTGACAGGCAGAACTATCTAAATATAGTTATAAAGTTTTCTCCGAGTAATGATGCTGGTTTTTTGACAGTTGGTGTTGGCAGTCCTCTATACCACAGATTTTTCCAATGACATAAGTGATTTCTGCACAAACTCTCTTGACTGTGAAACTGCCTGGTATACAAATTCTAAAAAATTCCCAGGAAAAAATTATTTATGCGGCAATCTTTACAACTGTCACAAACTAGAATTCATATCTAAGACAAATTTTAGGAGTTTTATAAAATATGTTTTTAATTTTTTGCTAGTAATATTGTGAGGTTATTTTTGTACTATACATTTTAAAATAAAGGTATGCAGATCCTTTACATTCAGTTTTGACTCTTAACACAGCGTACATTCATAAATTAAATATTGAAAAGTAGGAAATGTAATCAATACTTACTGACTTACTTCCACCTCCTCTTCCTCCTCCTCTTCCTCACTGCAACACAAGGCAGTATTAGAGAGATACAAAGAGATTTGTGTATTATTATTACCCAACATAAAATAAATGGGGATATGTTAAAACATTGGTTTCTAAACAGCATTGCTGCACTTTGAAACACTGTGTCCAAGTACTTGGCTTGCTCTGAAATATCAATGTAATTATGAAACATGATTGTTAGAGCCCGTGATTTTTGATGAAAAGAATTCTGCAGCAATTTGTTCCAATGCCTTATGTGCACATATTCAGCTGTGCTTCGTGGTCACTGATTGGCTGTTTTAAATTCTCAGCGTCTCGGTGTTTTACCCTCAAATTACAGACGTGTGGTGTCGCAGTAACCTTGTTTCTGTTGGCACAAGTCAAATGAGCTGCGTCTTTGCAATTATACAGTCTGCCAATAATCAAGAAGCAGATCTGCAGATGTGCATGTAAGGCAACTGTTGCAGAATTCTTTTCACCAAAAATCGTGGGCTCTAACAATTGTTTACTATAACATTTGCTTATTTCTTATGTTATATGTAAAGTGCTTATGAATTTTAATTATTATTTTTACCTGCAAAACAAATTGAACTGAATTGTATCTGTTTGGTATGTTTACATTACATCTAAGTTCATATAAAATTTCCAGTGGCAAAACGGGGACATGTTACAAGGAAAGCAGTATTAGATCCGACTATATGCTTTCAGCAAGCCACATCATCCGTCTGACACATTCAGTGAACGTGTGTTACGGTGATCAATATTTTATTGGTTAAAAATTTGTTCCTCACATCTTGCATGCCACTGGCAGAAGACTGTGCTTACTCCTACCAGTCTAATGGTTACACAGACAACTCACAGTTGTATATAAGCACTATTTTTCTTGGAATACATTCAGCTTCACCACTGAAAAGTTCTTGTATGCAAAGTATGTGTGAACTGAAAATGATTGGTGGCAATATTTATGTGCTTGTGATTCCCTTTGCTATTTCATATAAAGTGCATGACTTTATCAAACACAAATGTTACAGTAAAGAGTGACTATAAGAAATACTCACGAGTAAACTTCCTCATCGTCCGACATGGTTAAGAGTGTTCAAGGGACTGTGAACAATAATGATACACACCATTAATGTACATAATTACTGTCAGTATCTTATTTAAAATATAGCACATGCAACATATTTATAGAAACAATGTTCTGCATATTAATTAAATATCTTACAAAAAACTTAATTGTTATTAATACGTAAAAAATAAATAAATAGTATAGGAAACCTGTTAAAAACTGATGCAAAATGCAGATAATTTTAAAAAGCATTAAATGTGTGCTGTAGAGGTTTGCACTGGACCAGAGGAAATTTTATATAACAGAAGAGAAAGTTTAATACCTGAGAATGTAAAAACTGAGTATCTGACATTTATAGTAAATTATGTATATGATAAATTATTCCACGTACGTAAAACTGGGGCTTTCATTGACGTATAAAAGATTTTTTTTCTACCTATAAACTTTGAATAAATATTTAATTTTGCTGCATTTGTCAACCTGCAAGTTGCAGCTAGATAAAAATTTTAAATGTGTGCCGTAAAATGTTGGTAAAAGTAATTATAAAGTTGTATCATAGTGAAATGAGTGCATTTTCGCACACTTATCAGATTTAGTTTATTCTTTGTATTCTATCAATATTGTCAACCATGAAGTTAGTTAATTTCTTAAAATGTATGTTTTTAAGTTTTTTATTCACTGCAAACATTTTGCATTATTTAAATGACTAAACCAGTGTAGTGTGAGATATTGTTCATGTTGGCTGGCTACTCTTTAAGAGATGCATACTTAAACATAATTATCGTACCTAAGTTTTATTAATTCAGGAAGGCTTGAAAGTGTCATCTGTGTGCTAGAAACAACTTTCTTGCATATCTATTTACATTTTAACGAGTTGCATAGCATTTCAAAAATGGCAAAATAGACAACAATGTTGTCCATGAGTTACACAGGCTACACTCAAGGCAATTAAAATAAGATGCTATTAACATACTACGTCATTTCCTAGCATTCAGGCTTGAACCATTTAGCGGTGCCGTCAGAGCCAAGAGGTACGACGGCAAGGCAGTAGGCATTATGTCACCTACATGTGGTTTTTACAGTCTGAGAATGAGAATACCTGTGTTTCTTGAAGGTGGAGAGTCGGTTGGAGTGTTTATGCCAAAGTCAAGTTAGGCAGGCTCACAAGCATGCGAATCGAATACTATTCACACCCACCATCTATTCACAGCGCATATATCAGAATAGCAGGTCTACCACAGGTTTGGTTGGGAGAACTCCCGCAGTCTCAGCAGCAAAAGTGAATATTTTAGGTTGGTGCATTACCATTGGCTGTGGTTAAAAGATGTGTGGTACAGTGCACCAAACACAGGTGGGGTACAATGGGTATGGAGTGCTGGTAAGTGACTTGGTAAAGCAGTGACATATATTTATAGGCTGTTAAGTGGACACAGTAGTTAGAAGAGCTGACCAATACAGCACCTGTGACTGAACAAGCCCTACCACTGTGCTTGGTCACGCTCCATACTGATCACATATGTTCAAATATTTGTAACTTTCATACTAAAAAGTCTTTTATTCTCACTTCTAGAAATACATTCTTTACATCCTGCATCATTACTATTTTCTATTTTTCTTTTTCTAACAATTAAAAAAAAAGCTTCCTGACAATACAGATAAAACAAAACACACGTAATAGTCATAGAACAACACAATAGACATAGAGCAAAAAAATCTCTTGAAAAAAAAAAAATAAACATCAGAATAATTTAGTGTTTACATACAGCTAAAAAAAATAATAAAGAAGAATAAATGAGTGAAAAAGATAACATTCCAACAACATAAGACCTGATACACTCAGCCAAGCCTGACGAGAGAGTGTTGCTTGTGTTGCTGTAGCAACGGAGCCCGAGCTGAAAAACTATACTTTGATTATTATATTTCTATAATAATAACATGTAATCATAATTTATAAATACAGCCCAATTTTGTCGTGAAAATATTTGTGCCCCACTTCGTTTCTTTCAGTGTCTCGTGTGCATATAGGCAGCTGTGCTTCATGGTTACTGGCAGTGTGTCTTTGTTCAAACACGTTTCTCATTTGACTACACCAATCAGAATAAGATTATTGTGACTCCATACATCTGTAATTTGCCAAGGCAAGTGAGAGTACAATCATCCAATCACAGACGATGTAGCAGGGCTGCAGATGTGCAAATGATCACATTGAAACCAAATGCTTAAAAACCTTATCGCTCTGTTTGTAAATGATTTAAGACCTGGAAAAAGTTTAAGACCTCCATGTGTGAACAGTTGAAAGGTGGAAAATGTGAGGATTATTAGGGTCTAGAGGTCACTATGTCATCTGGACCCAAGCTAGCTCATGATGGCCCTGCACACAACTTAGCTTCAGGTGAAGTGGGCAGGCAAGGGGAAAGAGTTTGCTGAAAAACACTCTCTCAAGACATTTCTGGTGACAGCAGCGATGCTGTGGCAAGAGACTGATCCAGTGAAGGGCGATAGGTGTAACAAACCCCAAAGAATAAGATTTTTCAGAAAAGGGTTAAATCTACTCAAATTCTATTTAATTTGAGTAACATTTTACTCAGCAGTGTGCGAAATTTAACACTTGGTATGATAAGCGAGTCTGGGTTAGAATGTATTTACAAGGTTTTTTTTATTATAGTAATTTTCCATCAGCCCCTCCCCACTCTAAAACCCATCACTTGATCTCTTGGCTGTGACTAAGTGTGCTTATCTAGCTCTACAGTTGAGGACAAGGCTCTAGCTTCTAACGACCCCACACCACACTATCCACATGCAACCCATGGTATTAGTGTCGGTTTTGTTACTATCATAAACGACCATTTAATAAGTGAGTGAGTTCAATTAAAAGCCAGTACTTTCAATGTATGTGTTTCAGCATAGTAGACATGTAAATTTAGCACAGTTTAGGTGCTTGGCATAAGTAAAACTATCAATCAGTACCACGTGCTTCGTAATGTGTTTTATATTAATAGTAATCACATATAGTACGTAAGTGAATTGTAACGGCACGTCGACAAGGTGACAGTGAATGGGATAAGATTGACCATGGACTAGCCATGACTTAGTTGTTAGTAATAGTATCTAGGAAACATCCCACTATTCATGTTGAATGATTTCAGAAAATTATGGAAAATTGAAATCAGGATGGCCTTACTGGAAATGGTATCTTCTCCTTTTACCTCAGCTGCATTGATTGTTTAAGCATTGTGTCAACTTAATGGTCATTATGTATTGGAAAACAGAATGATTTAGAGATTTGAGACTTCAAGAAAAGTGGAGGAACTTCCCTTCCCATGAAACTGCAGATTTTTCAGATGTCTTCCTTGTGAGGCAAGCTGGGTGCCAGACACACATTATATAACTCGAAAGTACATGTGAACCATTTGGTGGGACAACTTGGCCAAATAGTAATCACTGATTAGCCATCTGCCTATATTATCACAAAATAAAAACAACTATGCAAGACAGTTGTTAGCAGTTAAAGCAGGTATTGCAACCATGTCAGCAATCAAAATATTACCAGTATCACAATGCCTTAGACTGCCATGATACGTTAGAATATCCGTAACTTAATATCCATATTAAACCAAACCACTGCCTGGAAGCAATCAAATGTACACCAAATGTAGTGGTTGAACATCCAGGCAGAGTTGTGTACTCTGGTGGTGTACTCACTGTTCAAGGAAGAAGACTGACATACTGGTTGTCGTCTGTGCCCACCTAACAAGTTGTTGAGAAACCAATCAAAAGTGGGGTCAGATAACCTACCTACTAACCCTGTACTGCATGCAATCGTGCTGCCTCTAAAGAACTTTCCGTATCTGGTCCACAAAGATGACAGAGCACGTATAAAATGCAGGGGTAGCGTAAGGTCATGCATCCCTGTTTCTAATATTTTTCTATAGTTATTTTTAAATCTTAAATGTTAGTAGCTTTCACAAATCTGTTTGGCAATTTTGTTTAAAATGGCTTTTACAGTGATAGCTATTTATTTTTTGAAGTCAAACAATTATAGGATTTCGTCTAATAAGCCAGTTATATAATATTTTGTTTACTACATAACCAACTAAATCTCTATTGAGGAAATTAGTTAACATGGTGAAAACCATATTAAACAAAACCACCAAACAAGTTTTCGACATAAGCTCTCGTTTAAACTTAAAAAATATTGCAAAAACCGTAGAATCTGGAGCATGTGTATAATGTCCGGGTCACCTGGGCGGCTGCCTGCGACACCAAGCTGAGGTCTACAATGTTGATATGGTTTTGTACATTTACTTAATAATTTCAAAGTTCTTCTAAAGAAATTGTAGTACTTTGAACACACACTTGGATTACAGAGAAAATTAATTAACTTGTAGCTCATCTGGCATAAGTCAAGCTACGAGACTCGTTATTTCTCTTTGTGACTCCACCTTTTATATTAACCATTACATCTGTGTGTTAAAGCAAGAACAACCAATGTCAGTATACCATATGTGTGATAATCAGACATTCTATGCTTAACACACAATATATTGACATTGGTTGTTCGTGCATTAAGTCACAGAAATATCGGTGCACAATTATTGGTCATAGGCTGGGAGACGATATTGAGGAAAGATGTAAATAAAAAAAATTAGAACCTGATAAAATGTAAGTTACAGGAGAGGGGAACGCCAGAAAGCTATTTGTGCCGACCTGTCCAAGTGAAAAGTTTTCCTTAAGCTGCTGCTGATAAAAAAGATTGTATAGTGTAGTATATATTGTGTAAGAATAGGATATGGATATTGCCGTATCTACAGGCTCTCGTAACAATTTTTTTTTTCCATAGGAAAATTTTTTACATTCATCTTGAGCAATTGGAGAGTCAGGTGAGTGTGTTTGTGCAGAAATCACCTGCAACAGAGGGAAATACTATTGTTTGCAAGACTGCCAAAACAAGTGTCAAATTCTTACTTGAGACAGATTACGCAATATCCTGCCGACAACCTTAATTTTAAGAATTTGCACGAGTGAAGTCAACAGAGATCAATTCACCTTGGGAACATCTGACCTTGGCTACCTGCACAGCAGGTTGCTATGGAGACAGCAGCTCGACATGTATTCATCATTAGTACATGCTGCTCAGTCGACTTCATTAGTGGAAAGTGACACCAAATGCTGTCCACATGTGTGAATTACACAACCAATGCACCACCCAAAACTACAAGACTGTGCAGCATTTGCTTAAGGAGCACTGTACTGTCAGTATCATATGGGAGATGTTTTCAGCTGCCAGCTGTGCTATTGGCTGTGAAGTGTATTCCACCCAACTAAACAACACATGCCATGATGGTGTTGAATGTTCATTCTGAGCAGTTTGCTGCAGCCTACCTTATTAATATAATGTAGCTGGCAACTTTAAAGGTCCATGAGCAACATCTATCATATGTTGTGAAATTTCTTGCCTTTCATGGGCTCTCTTGCACAGCAAGCAAGGCTTGCATTGCGAAATCCGAGGTAGTCAATTTTGTGTAGCTAGACAATTCATGCGGTAGCCATTTACCACTTAAAATATTTTTTCTTGTAAGATATATTCCAACTTCAACAGTAACAAGTATCTCAACCACCCCTACAACTGCGGTACTGGATAACAACCATGAGTGTCACTGTAACAGGCATTTGCATGGAAAGAAGTACAGTCTGGAGTACCTAGTGGTGCAGGTGTTTAGTTTGGAAATGGAGTAAATCTCCAACAAACAAAATATGCTGGTGTACTTCCTGCCACAACGTAAACCCAACTGCAGAGGTGGTCAACAATCCTAACTATGCCTCACCTACACTTAAATTTATTTTCAAATGGCAACAAATCTAGCGTCCATAATGCTTCCTAGCAACGCCAATCCCTACTGCAGTGAATTATTTGGAGAGTTGTGTGCTGGACATCTGAAACACTACCACAGAGTACCCGTAACTTGCTGAACAGTTAGAGGTGTATCATAAGTACTTTTCTCCTATCTCGTACAGAATAGCCCACAAAATTAATTTTAGGAGTGGTGGTGGGGTGGAGTATCAATGGCCTAGGCTAACTAAGGAGCCATCATGCATTTTTTTATTCAAGAGACCCCATATAAAAATACTGCAGGGCAAATACTTCCTGCTTGTAAAAACTGATTTGTCAGAGATATGATAGATATCCATCTTTGGACGGAACCAAATCTTCCCGTGCTGGGACCTTCGAAGCTCCATAGTCTATCACAAACTGGTGACACTCCTTGTTACAGTGGAAAGTTTGCCGTCACTGTACCGTTGTGTCATATTTACATAAAACAACATTAATTGTAGCAATACATGTGTTGTCAACTATGGAGTGACTGCTAATGTCTATTCACATTTAAATAGTCAAATAAAAGTAAAATAGGCCTGACTACCTAATTGCTAATATGTTGACGTAAATTAGAAACACATTTTTTAATGTAAATTATTGCACTTGTTCCTAACATTATTATAAATGAGAGTTTTGCGTACTGACAGGACATTTCATACTTTAAATGCATTGTTTCTGAGCCCTCCAACATAGCTAAAAACGTTTTATTGTACAGTTATATTACAATATCTTAGTACCCATATTGATACGAAGATGCATAAAGAGTCGCCCTTGTACCTTCCCTTATGAGTCCACAATCAGTAAAACATTTACCGGCAAGCGACGTCCTTAAAGACGTTTGAGGCAAAATCTATGACGCGCTACGAGCGACGCTAGCCTGCACATATAATTGTCTCTACGCCCAAAGTCGTAAATGCAGGCGTAGTGTTCCTACCGTAATGTTTTAACTGTAGGAATTTAAGCTGTCGCCCAATTACTTTATTGAACTCGTCACCGTAGCTAAGTCCATTGTAATTGTAGACATCGATTTCGAACGTACCGATTATCTCGAGAAACAACCGTCTGAAAGAGTCGACTTCAGTCACGTTTTACGGCTTTAAGGGTGCGGTATACCAATATTTTCAGCACCTTTTTTTATTTGTACCTGAATTTTTTTTTATTTTAGACACAAAATGTGACTAAATTAGGATCTTATGAATTTTTTTTATTTCTCTCGCGTAATGGCTTGTTAAAGTCATATTTTGCATGTTTCCGTTTTAAGGACTACAATAAAACCAACTGATATACCAAAATCAAAAAAATCACAGTGGATAAAGACATTGCAGGCTACAATGTCATGCTCATAAAAACAAAGAATAAAAATTATTTCTGTTTTTAAAAGATGCTGAAAATAAATAAAAATTTTAAAATTCAATAATTTTTTTAAAACTATGAGAGAAAAAATTAATAAGAGCCAAATTTAGTCACATTTTGTGTCGGAAATAAGAAAAATTCGTATCTCGTACAAATTAAAAAATGGGGATGAAAATTGTGGTAGCCGCGCCCTTAAAGTAATGCTTTCAATGCAGTGGCGGATTTAAGGGGGTGGCTATCGGGCTGAAGCCCCTCCCAAAATCGCGTTCAACATTATATAGCCCAAGTATGTCCAGTCACTTCAAGGAAATTGAAGAGTGGTCTATAATAACTCAAGTACATTTAACGTGTCCTACCGGTATGTACGTTATTTTTAAAGTTCTGTGAAAGTAAACAACCATTCTTTTAAGATGCCTGGTATTTTTTACAATCCATTAAATCACATAAGCCCCTCCCAAAATAAGTTTCAAAATCCGCCACTGTTTCAATGTGCATAGTGTCTTGAATGTCATGTTCACAAGTAGCCTGAAGTGTTTTCTT
>PNEQ01002752.1:9470-20050 GCA_003012365.1 Medauroidea extradentata | reverse complement strand
GTACTTTTAGAAATTTATTTTAAACACAGAAATATTTTATAATGTGTTTGTATATGCTTCAAGCCGTAGACGGTGACGTGTAGTTTTGATGAGATTTTTTCCATTTCATTATATTTACTGGTTTTCAAGTTTTGTATGAAGTAAAAATATGCAAATTTTGACTTTGAAGTGACATTACGGGAAAACTAGACGAGTTAATTTTTTTCCGTTAGATATTAATGTTCTCTGAAGTAATGTCTACAAAACTAACACTATTTTATACAAATATAAAATTATGAATTTTTCCTCACTTGAACGCCCTTAAACCATTTCCAGATGGTTGTGTTATGATCGATAACAGACGACTTCGCCGGTGACGCCTCAAGATGAGAAACATGCAGAGGATCAGCTGTTTTAGTACAGACATTTGTCATAATGCCATAGGAATAGTGTAATTTGATTGGATAATGTAAAAATGGTAAAAAGATACACAGACCATACTTGCAATAGTGATTTGAGGTATCACCACAAGGAATATTTGCAGGATATTATTTATTTTCACTACAACAATCCTTGTAAAGAGTCTTTAGTCACTGGCTGTCAGCTGAGATATAGAGTATGCCATTCTTTTGAGGGCTAGATCACGGCTTCAGACGACAAGTACGTCCATACATTTGCGGGCTAGATCACTGCCTTAAGATGCCTCTGGGATAGATAGAATCTCATTAAGAGGCACATACACATTATAGAACTTTAATATTAGAGCAGCATTACGTAAATGTTCACCGAGCGGTGAAGAAAACCAGCTGTCAGTCTTTGAATAACTGATGTTGGATGAGGATATATTGCTGTGAAGAGATTTTGGTCAGCATTGAACATCTAGGTTGTTAGCGCTGGTGAGGGTTGACATGACGTCGTGAATATGAAGCATCGCCGGAATAAAAATGCAAGGAAACGGGAGATCACAGAGAAAAACCGCCGACCAGCGTCATTATCCGGCACTATTACACATGCGAAAATGCAGGGGATAGACACTGTTAGGAATTGAACCCTGACTGCCGTGGTGGGAGGAAAGTGTTCTAATCACCGAGTCAATCGCGGACCTTATAGTGTCGTGTTTTGCAGCTAACCGCAAATTGTGTTTTTCTTAAATACAACGGTACTACATGTTATGTCTACACAACACTATTAGTTCACAATAAACTGAAGTTGAACTTATAACCCAGTTTCCAATAAGTAATAAACACAGTGTACAATAATAACATGTAGCACTTGCAACTGGGCTATCCTTAGTGACTAGTTCAGTCCTTTGTCCTTCTTAACTTCTATTTAAACCCTTTCTGAATCTCCCAACCCTCCCAAACCTCACAACCAATATTCCACTCTCTAGCCAACCTAACAGGCATAGACTGCCTAATCTACTCCCTTCTTTTCCACACCCTCTGAAACTTCTCACTGTTGTTTCTAGCCTTTAGCTAGCTAGTAATCTAGACTTCCCCACCAACCCTCACCATTTTCCAACCTTTACAACCTAACCAATCCTTCCACTTTGCTCCTGTCCTCAGTGGTCTCCAGCCCACTTCCTTCTCATCACTGGTGGTCTACAGTTCCATTCCCCCTTCCCTGCCCTCACTGCAGCCTTTTCCACTCACACTTCAACCATCTCAGTACCCTTCTCTGCAGTTTCTCACCTCAACTTCCACATATGAGCTGTGTATTTACATATATACCAACAATTTGCATACTAATGTAACTTTACATGAAAACCAACTTCACCTAATAAAAGAGTTTCCAAATACAGTATTGTTAAGTCGTACTCATCTAAAATGATATGGTCAGAATTTTTTATGCAATTGCAAATTCTAGATGAAAAATTGCAACTTTCAATTAAAAAAATTATTTATGATGCCAACTGTCCAACTGAATGATAAATATTTGTACAGAGACAAACAAGTTTACAGCAACATCATTTAGTGGTGAGACTTAACTAACACAGCCATAGTCATGATTTATTAATTATTTTCTGACTACTTAAAGAAAATTAACCTTCCACTCATGCAAATGCAAGTGTCAGTCAGGATTGTATGAATAAGAACATCCTATTCCACCCATGAAAAATGTGTGAATACTCCTGGATAATCCATTTCCTGCTGTTGCAACAAATAAAAATATCTGTTGTGGATATTGGAGGTTATCACAGATTACTACACTTGTCCTGGATAATCATGGTTAGCTATAATCATAGTTGTCCCAGATAGTCTCAGATATTTGTGATTACATACAACAAATAACAACTATTGTGTACATCAAGGACAATCAAGAGTTGACTGTAGTAGTTGTATCTAATTCTACATTTACATACACTTGATAAAATATTAAGTTAATTCAGAATGAGCTTCAAGTCTCGAATACAGAAAAGAAGGAATATACACTCATCATGAACAGTTTACAATAAAGTACTGCGATCATTTCTGAAAAGCCTTATTAATTTCTATAGTCAGTCAGACAGAATCTTTCTGCTACATGTATAAACACTGCACAATTTTTTTTACACCTGCCTGTACAACTCTAATATGTATCTATGGTCCAGTGATCTTAAAACTGTTATCTAACGTATTAATGCCAGCAAACAACTCAACATAAAACCTTAACAACTCAGCTAAAAATACTTTGCAGACATTTAAACCTTGCTGTACCAACAATGAGAAAGAAATCATTACACTTACAGGGAAAAAAATCTGACCTTTTCATACATGGAAGGTTATTCCAAATACAGTCTATAGCAATCATAAAATGGAACAATTCGAATCACAATCTGGTAACAAACAACAAATGCTGATACTATATAGCAAGTGTATGTTTATTGAACAATGTATTCAATGTGACTTCTTAATGGAACTTTGCTGTAGGGCAGAGCAGAGAGCATATGAACTGGGCCAAACAACTGTGAAGTTATATTACTTTCTATACACCTACTGTATATGGCACTACCATGTACAACCTGCTGCCAACCCAGAGTGAGACAAACATTGTTAATGTCCAAGTACAGTACTCTACGCATAACAAGGCAATGTTCTTTTTCTTCAAATATTGTTTTTGAAGTGCTGAATTTATTGTGAACTACCATTATTATAATTATGTATTTTTTTTTAAATTTAATCGTACACATACCTCTTATTCCAATGACTTTTCTCTAAATTGTTTCTGATAAAAAAACAGAGCATTGTACTACATGTAAACATACTTTAAGAAGTTTTTTGAAGAACACTACTACATGATTTTTCACACAACACACAAAAACATGAAAGTTTTACGTTAATTGGTATAATTTATTCAGTCTTTACATTTTTTAAGGCAAACTTTAACATATGATATACAATTATGATGTAGTCATTTCCAATACATTATACAAAAGCAGAACACTAGATAAGGCATATATTCCCTAATGAATAACTACTCAAGTGAAACTTATACACAAATTAAGACAACATTGTTTTGTACTTTTAATTCCAATAATTTTGTTTTGGGGCCAAGGTTGAAATAATGTTCTACAATGTTGCTATGTCGGAAAACACTTTCTCCCATTAGCACAAGGAATTAAAAGAGTACAGTAACCCCTCTGTACTTGAAATTTAGCTCATTCACTTGGAAATAGTTGTAACAATTTATTTTATTTAGGTACTACAGTAGAAAACTGTTATAACATTCCTGCATATAACATCCCTTTTTTGGGCCCACCATTTTTCCATAAAGCATTATGCTTTCACTTACCACTTATAACAACACTAGTATTTTCAGTTCCTGCATATACAGTAACACCACTTTATTCTCAGAAAATAACAACAACTGAGGCAATAATTTTGTTAACAGTATTGCTTTAAAAAAAAAATCAAGCTGTGGACTAAATACCATTGTAAAAAACTTATTTGTTTATGGCAGGGAAAGTGTCATACGTGATGATGACACTGAAGGTAATGATCACGAACCTACAGAAGACAAGTGGAAGTACGTATGCAGGGCCGGATTTACCACTAGGCCCAGGTCTATGGCGCAACTTTCACAAGGACACACTTATACCTAGGAGAGCACGTGAAGAATTTCCCATGATCAGTATTTTTAAAAGTGCCAATATGTGACAAGTAAAAAATGTTTTAAATGGCTTTACTTATGGCATTTTTTACTTATGATGTCTCTATTAGTTTTATTTGCTCTATTGTCAATCTAGGGAGCCGATTAAATACTGCCACCTGCTATTTACACAGACGCAACGCAAGTGCAGAGCAAGTTAAATGCTATGATCTTTGAAAGAACTGTGCAATGGGAGTGCATGACTAGATTTATTTACTTGGACATACTCCATTGCTTCTTCTATGATATTATGCGTGAGTTTGTAATTCCAATGCAGAGCAACCAGACGCAACGCAGGTGCAAATTTTGCATTGCATCCATAAGCCTCCAACTATTTATTTTCTAATAAGTGGGTTATAATTAAGCTGAATTATTATTGTGTTATAACTAATATGCCCTATTGTAAATAGCGTGCAAACACAGCAGAGATTTTTAAATAATGTGGTGTATAAAACAGGAAAAGGATGCCAGTTTAGGGTGCCTAGAAGCTTAAATCCGATCCTGACTATATGTATTATAATAATGTTTCTGATGGCACATTAGCTGCAGCCTCGTTTAATGTTATTATAAGCCTATTTACTCTATATTAACTATGAAATTTAAGTTACCTGTGTGTAATATCCATTTATTGCTGTAAGAATATTGAATCCTGCTTAAAACATTTTGCTGCATGTAGTACTTTTTTACAGGTCATTTGAAAAATGTTATAACAGGATTCTACTTTACTTGCTAGCGAAATTCATGTATTTGTGGATACAGATTCCTAATTCACATGGCACACACAAAAAATCTCTCTCTGGTAACTACAGCTTCCCAAATAGTAATTAAACTCATATTTCTTGTGTCTTTTGACGTCTACTAAGCTTAGCACCCTAATCCCCTTATAAACGTAGTCTGCAAATAAATGGAGAGTGTTTGGTGAACACTAGACGTGAGTGAAAGGCTGTGACGGAATGTAAGGGCACGGGAAATTGGAATGATCTGAAAAATTCAACAATAGCACTGTATGCAACATTTCCCATACGTGAAAATCGCAAGCGACCCCACCGAGTATCAAACCTGGATCAACCAGGCTGGGAGATGAGTGGTCTTACCACTACACCAAGAGTGTCTCTAAACACAACCAGCAGTCGAGCAATATGTAAAAAAATCACTGCAGTATAGTCAGCTGTGATGGCACCGAAATGCAAAGAAAGCAATTGTGCATCTTTTTTAATCGAAACATCTAGCCTTCCAGCCAAATAACAAATTTACATACGGTAATTACATGACAAGTCAGAAAATGGTCCTTTGGCAAGTAGGGTATGTAGAATGTGAATATAACATGAACAAAGTTTCTATGCAGTCGATTAATAAAAAAGGAAGCAGAAGTACGGAAACCTGCAAAGTAGCAACTTCTCAAAAGGAGCAGAAGGGATGTTGTGTAGAGGACGTGGTAAAGCAAGACAGATGGGGGTGGAGGGAGAAAGACCTACAAGTACATATTTGAAATTTTATCTGACGTAAATTGTAGCTGCCATTGTATACCCAGTAATCACTAATATTGTGAGTGTACATACAGTATTAAAAATGTTTTATCATGCTTTTCCCAGAATGGAATAAAGTTTACACACGTCTGCTTCTTCCACAACAAAACATACATAAAATTGTTTTGATGCTATTGAATGCTCCTAGGTAGTACCGTATTTTTCCGCATATAATGCGAACTCACATATTGTGCGAAAGGCAATTTTGAATCACTCAAATCGAAAAATAAAATTGCATGGCCATATAATGCGATACAGTGAATGCTGTGCGCCGAGGCTCGGGCCGTGTGGGTAGGTAGTGTGGCAGCCGGTGGCACAAAAGAAGATCTAGAGAGCAGAGCATGCGAGCAAACAAATGGGAAGGGGAGGCGGAAAGTAGCGGGGGGGAGGGAATGATGCAGACCAGTAACGGTAAACAAGTAGATGGGAAGCGAGTCTAGAGAAGGAGGGGGCAGTTGGAATGCAGACACTGTGACGTCAGAGTTGTGCCAGACCTACGCACCACGCTGCGCTACGCTAGTAGCCCACGTCTGCTTAGCTGGCGTCAGGACTGGCTTTGCATGAATTGCACCTACATTATGTCAACGTGGTTATAATAGAAGCACCACTGGAACGATTGTAACAAAATTTTATATACGTTCACGATTTTGCTACCTCTCAACAAAAAAACAATAAAATTTCAAAATATTTTTTTTTTCCAAAAAACAGAAAATTTTAATTTTTTTCCCTTCAAAAACAAAAATGTTTTGGGGTACTATATTCTCAGTGACGTAATGTCAATGTCTTATAAACACATTAAAAAAGTTTCACATCTCTACCTTCACGTATACGGTAACATTCGTGGACGAATATCGATGCAGTGTTGATTATTCATCTGCTTACGTGAAACTAATGCACGCGTTAAAACAATGGCACAGTATAAGAACTTCGAAACATCACTGAAAAAAAATTTTTGTGTATGCACAAAAGAAAGTAATTCTCATCTGAATGCTAAGTTTTATAAATACAGCTATCCTGCAAACATAACATGGCTGCGTTGGGCGGGACTGCTACCGCCAGGAGACAAAGGTGGCACAATTTTCTTTGTGTGTACATGCGTCGATATAGAGTCGACTCAGGACAAAATATCGATCTCAGCGTATAGATGTGATGCTTGCTCCGTCAGGATTATCGTTTCCAAGTTTCGCGGCAAGAGCGCACCACCAGATGTATGGGACGCCGCGTACAATCGATTCTTTCTCGCAACTCTTGATGTTCACTTCCGAGCGCACCGAGTTGTTTACGTCACGCATTCCGCATACGTATTGCCGTTTTTCTGTCATAAAGTACGCAACCGTGAAAATGCTCTCATATTAAATAAATAAATTAATGTTGTATTTAATACAGAAATTGACGGTGCACAAAAATACTGTCGTTATGGCTGTATTTTCGTTAACGAGGTTCCGCTGTACCTCCCTCCCAGCCATGACACTGTGTCGTGCTAAAACGGCATGTAGGCAGACCCCGGGATTATTTATCCTTTTGCGCACCAATATAATGTGACCCCGCATATAATGCGAATAGTGATTTGGGACCACTGAAATCGCCAACAATTATTGCATTATATGCGAAAAATACGGTATACCACATGTGTACTTATTTAAATTATAAAGTGAATTACCAGAAGTTTGCTATTTCATAACATGAATACATTGTAATAATATAAGTATTATAAACACATTTTTTCCCCAATATGTTTCTGTTTATGGCACAGTATTTTAATTTATTATTAACTAGTACTGTGCCGATCCAGATCGGCGATTTCCGATACTGCCGATATTTAGCCGTATCGGTGGATCGGCCGATATCCGATGCAACGCCTAATATTTAGGTATCGGTGGATCGACTGATATCCGAAACTACATAAACATGTAAAATAAAAATTTTTATTTCACGTGCATTAATACCTGTAAACATCGGCGTATCATTACTACATAATTTCCAAAATTAGCATTGCCAAAAGTGGAGTGTGCAGCTGAGCACGTCTAGCACACTGCGAGTCGGTACCGGCAGTAGAAGACGTAGCAAGCCGGCAACACAGCAACAGGTGTGTCTGAAATGCCGTCACATGCAGGCAAGCAGATGGCAGATGTCTAGCAGCGTGCTATCGTGACAGAGGCGTAGAGTCAAGTATTTTGAATAAATAGATACACTGGACGGGATGTATGACCTTTCTTTGGCTCAAAATTAAGCAAAAACGTCGCCGGCAATAAAGATTCTTGCGCCCGCAACAACCGTTATTCGGAAGTTATTTGCAAGAATACCGCAACACAGTTTATTGAAATAGTAATATTTTTCAGTAGAGTGAAGTATCTTGAATAAATAGGTAACACTGTAAGCAGATATGTGACCATTCTTTGTCTCAAAATTAAGCAAAAACGGCGCCGGCAATATAGATTCTTGCACCCGCAACGACTGTTTTCGGAAGTCATTTGCAAGAAAGTTTATTGAAATAGTAATATTTGTAAAATAGAATGACGTATTTTGAATAAATGATACTCTGGGCGTGCCGCAATGTTGTTGACTGAAATAGTAATTTATTTCAATAGGCACATAGGCTACATTGGTTGACATCTATGGCTTTTCTTCGACACATCAGGCACAAACTTTGCCGACAACGGTAATTCTAGTTGGCACAACATACGTTTTGACAAAGCTGTTTGCCTCCTGGGACCTTGTCTTGGTAGCGAGAGATCACACACACGTGTGCGATGATTTGTGTGCGCAAGGACCTATCTGGAAACGGGTTAGCTCAAAAATAACATAAACGACGCGTCTGCTGCGTCACTTGTGCCACTTTTGACCACTACGTAGTCACAGCTCCTGACGCTCGCTCACTCAGCAGATGGGATGTGATGATAACACTACTCCCTTTGTTTCGTAGTTCTTTCGCTTTCTAGCTCGGCTGACTCTGTGAAAATAATCTGCTTGTATAATGATTCTACTCAGGGCGCAAGTTATTTACACACTTCACCAAAGTGCATGGAGAGGGAGTTGGTACTCAGTTTCAACTTGTTCATCAACAGTAAACAATTACAAACATCAAGATGTTGATCATTGTTAATAAGCTTGGATAACGCACTCGCTGAACAACTTTAAACCTACACAATGCTGTTACATATTTTCTTTTCACCGACGTATTCAAGTGTATCCACAGCTGTTATTTACGGTCGAGCCGATTGCGTGTGCGTGCGTGTATGTGGGCGTGAGCGCACGTGAGGGCTAGTGACACATCAGACGCGCTGTTGTCAAGTGTCGTACTGCCCTACGCCACGCACATCTGAGACATGCACACGACGTTTGGTAGTGTCAATTGTGAACTGCTTTCACTTGTTAAAAGAATAATGATTTAGAAACATTACTGTGTATACATCATTAAATGACGTTATGGTAATTATATTTAATAGCATTTAGTTAACAAAATGGAAAATATAATAAAGCTTAAATAAACACGACATATAATCGTAATATCACAGGCACAAAGACAGACTGAAAAAGAGGTGAGCGAACGGCCTTTTTGGAATGGTTGGCCTGGTGGAGGAAAAGTGGCGGGCGGGTCGCTGACGGCTGGGGGTTGGGAAAGGGCATTCGGGCCAGCCGGCTGGCTATCGCGTCGTGCGGAAGGAAAGGGTAGTAACGTATATTTTTAGAACAAACATGCCGTGTGCGGCAGTACAGTTTTCGAGAAATAACAGCAAAAATTGGCGACCATAATAAATACAACGCCTTTTCTATTTTTTTCAAATTAAAATTTTTTTTAGCAATTTTTTTCTTTGATTTTTCATGGTTCCTGGAAAAAGGGTCGTTACTTGGAGAGGGTCGTTATTCTAGGGTTCGTATAGTCGAGAGTTGACAGTATTGTGCAAGAAATCACATATTGTCAATTTGTGCAGAACGTAAATGCAAATATTTATCTATTTAATTAAGATAGAAACAGTAACAATCTTATTAAGATGCTAATTTACTTGTATTTGCATTGTATTGGCATATCGGCACCGTATCGGCCGATCCACATTAGCAGCATCGGCAGATCAGTGTATCGGTAAAATTTGTGGATCGGCACAGCTCTATTATTCACAGAATTTTCAAAGATCCTAAGATTCACAAAATACAGAGGGATTATTTTACTCCGGTTTTGGAAGTATAAATCCCCAATTACTTTCACTAGGTGAGAAAATGAATAAACTGTTATTAACTGTACAAAAAATACAGACCTACGAGAGCATTTAGTCACGAAAAAATAACAAAGAAAATTAATGGCTTACCTCACAAACACTTGAAAGACAACACAAGTTCACTAAGAAACAAATAAGTATTTCTTCAGTGCTGAAAATTTATTGCTTATCAATCGAGAAGATAATGGCTGGAGAGAGATAGCTAGCTGTGCATGACTGTTTCTCCCACCTGTGCTGAGGAACTAAGTACGGCAGAAAGCAAGCAGCTGCAGCATTATACATCTGCCTTGAGTTGTCTGTCAGTCAGCTGTATCTTCTCTCCAGGCTTGAACGCAGGCATGCCCAGGTATGGGCAGCTGGCACAGCGGAACGCATCGCCTAAGTAGCACTACAGCACCACACACACACAAAATACATGTACTACAGTAAAAAGTCAATGTGCCAAATACAGGTTAACAGAAATTTATGCAGCAAATTTTTGCAGCAGGCAAAACCCACTTTTTAAACATTCACCAGCAATAAAAAAAAAAAAAATGGCAATGGTCAAGTCTATTTCACATTTTCACCATTACTTATATGGAAGGCATTTTATTCTACGAACAGATCATGCATCATTACGTTGGTTACTGAATTTTAAAAACCCAGAAGGACAGATAGCTAGGTGGATGCAGCACCTTCAAAAGTACGATTTTGAAATACAGCACAGACCAGGGCGCTTACACAACAATGCTGA
>PNEQ01002751.1:63177-100331 GCA_003012365.1 Medauroidea extradentata | reverse complement strand
ATGAAAAATTATTAGCTATAGTCGGTTCGAGTTTTTTCTTGGTATACGCATTTATATTACAGTTCTGTTAGTATTTGCCGCTAGAACCAAGTCTATTCTTTACATAAAAAAATTCACAAATATATGCAATTACAAAGTTATTCATAAAATGTAGTTTTAAAGTCCTCAAAACACCGGAATATCTGAACCGCGCCCTTAACACTTATAACAAGTTAATTAATTTTTTTTCTGATAATCTTGTGCACACAGACTAGTTTTCGTACGTCATAATAAACAACGGAAGGATTTTTATCCCAGATTTCCTTCCGGAAGAACAGAGAGTGATTTTCATGTGCAAGTGCTACAAGCTGTACCAGAAGATTTGTGTCGGATCCTATAACTATGACTGCGTTTAATTTGTTGAGATATTCAATTCCTGTTTTAACAATGTCTAAGTCAGCACCTTGCTCGGCTATGAGTGAACTTATTCCCATATTTCTAAGTACTTCACACAATTTTATAATAATAATAATAATAATTATTATTTTTTTTTTGTTATTCATATTGGGTAGAAAAGCTCCTTTTTTCGTGATACATTTAGTATTTGTCACAAATTATTTGCTACATGAGTTTTTAGCAGATTTACTATCAGAAAAATATACCTTGATCAGACGAAACCAGAATACATCACCGTCGACTGAAATTGGTTAGAGTAATTAAACAATCTCCAAATTTACTTGAGACGCGACACAGCTGATGGCCATTCTGCAACTTCCTGCAGACCCAACCTGCAGTTCTGTCCCTAACCCATCTTCACACTATCGCCGAGATGAGAACATGAAGCCCGCTGTTATTCCCGTTTTCAACACGCTGACTTAGTGTGTTAATAACGAGACCCGATAAGATGCACATGTGGTCTGCGTACCGCGTAATAAGTTCTTGCTGCCTATCTTCAAACACATACTCAAAAAGCCGCTTGACACGTCAGATTAAAATATCAGAAACCATACTTTCAATAATAATTCACCATCATCGGAGAAGTTTCAAAAGGAGGTTGCAGTGAGAGGGCTTGCCTCTTTGCAAGGCGATTCAAGTTCGAAACCTAGGAAGCTGCTCTTTATCGAAATATCTTCATATGCCACAGGTTTCGAGACATAACATGTTAAAAACCAAAAGAAATTATTTAAATACCATTACATAGTTTATGAATGAACATACCAATATTTAAATAATTACCCTACTGTTAGATAAACATTAAATTTTAATATTTTAGATTTAAATGTTTTACTTAAGTGATGAAAAGTAAAAGTAACAATCTCTACTAGAGGGGTTTGTAGGAAAGCTGGGAAGATAAACGTAGGAGGTCCGAACATTTAAGCCGCCATGCACGCACTCGCCGCATTCCCGTCTCCCCAGACGTAACCAATACATGCCCCGATATAACCGATATGTCATTTTAAAGCTGAAAGTATGTGCTACAAAATATACCCGAAGTGCTTTTGCATATTTCAGTTATTTAAAAAAACTGCAGAACGAGAAGTATATATTTAAGACTACAAAAATTTAACTTTTTTATGTTAATGATTCTATAACGACTGAATTATTAACAATAGAGAATAAATTTACAGGAACAAAATTAAAGAAGTGATTTTTTACAATAAAATACGCTAAGTATTTACTGGTTTCTGCAATTATTCGCGTACTTACAAGCGATCCTGTGAAAGTCTACATTTTCAAATTTCCGAGGGGGTGCTCGGGGAAAGCACAATGGGGAGAAGCGGGGACTTTTGAGGAAATACGTCTCACATTAGGGTCTAACAATTGACAAAAATTCAGCTTTCCCAGAATTAGCTGCGACAACGGGCGATTTTTGGTTCTCATTTACTGGGCTAATCATACAGCATTGTTTTCTTTACGGATTTCTGAATCATATGTAAATGACTCAGTTACCTGCTTTGAGGATTCGTAGGGCAGAAATAGTTAATACTTCTAGGCTACCGATAAGGTGCATTTCGTTGCGGATTTTTGAATCACACATAAATGATTAAATTGTCTGCTTTGAGGATTTCTTAAAATCATACATAAATGATTCAATTGCCCGCTTTAAGGATTCGTAGGGCAGAAATAGTTAATTTGATCTCAAATGTAGTATTTATATAAAAATTAATAAGACATAGGTATGCTAAGAATTTAAAGGAAAGTAAATTAAATGTGGGCATTTATCTGCCATCTAAAAGTTGTTTTACATAACTCATACACTATTTAAATTATAACCGCCGTCAATGCACTCGTGGCTCAGTTGGCTAGGGCACATGTCTGCTTACACGAAGATTGCAAGTTCGAAACTAAGTTTCGTGTGTTATGTGTGTCGGGACGTATTAATTATATCCATTGATTATTTTAATATTCTACAACTTGACTTGACGATGGTTCGATATGTTCCAAGAAAACGTAGTATAAGAAGAAATGGTTACAAGATCATCAGACTCAAAATCGCGGAATTGACTATGAATATGGCTTGTTGGTACTGGTGCGTTGTAGCCTATTCACGGCGTCGCTTCCTCCAGAGTGCAGCACTGCATACAACAAAATGGAGGGCAAAGACGGCATCAACAAAACAACTTGGCCATTTGTTTGCTCGCATTTGTATTTAAGATTTTCGTTTTTTGTGTGAACCGGGCGAAATAAAAGTACGTTTCAGCCACCAATACAAATGTATGAAGGTATTGATTGCGTGGAGAATTTTTGCGGCCTGTTTATCAAAGTTTTGGCAACTAAAACTATTAATTGATGCGAGATTGTGTTTTTGGATACAAATGTCATGTTCGGGAATCTTATGTTCTATTTGTCTGCCTTTTCCCCCTGATGTTATAAATAGCATAAGTAGCTAATTACTGAATCTACTACAAAAATACACGTTGACAATCACCACAAGAGATTTAATTAAACATGTGAAACAGCCAAAATGATGGACATCTGCAAAATCAAGAAATTTAACTAATAAATTTTTTCCCAACCACAGTAAAATTACAGGAGTTGAAAATTTTGACAGTAGATATAGCTATGTTTATAAAATATTTACACCGCATGTAATGAAAATACAACGAATTTTTGTCTAATGATACGAGATTAATTTTTTACATCTATAAAAAATACTTTATACTAATATTTCTTACAAAGTCCTTATAAATAGAATATATATCTTAAATTTAAAGATATTTATTTAAAATATCTGCAATGAACGTTGCAAACTGAATAACAGAATGTGTTACGACTCAAAAATTAATATTTGTTGCGTTGGATATTTTCTGTTAGTCACAGTCTGTATACAATGCACACATACAACTTAGTATAGGCTGTTTACGATAACGTGAGCACAACTTAAAATTTTCTTTCAGCCAATTTGCAATCACCTTTAATATTTTTGACCTGAAAACTTCTCTGGAACAAAAAACCAGTGTAAATGTTTCACCAATCTCAAAACTTAACATATTTAGCCTAAATAAAATACAATATTTTGATATTAAAAATGCTGGGGAGTGCTGAATTTAAAGTGAACCGACTAAAATAATGAATATTCCTAGCGAGGAATTATTTGTTTTTAATTTACGTATGCAAATTTGCTTTAATTTGTAAATTTTGTCGTACTTCAAACATATATCAATCATTCAAGTTGATGTTACCCAGCACGAAGCAACTGCGATTGTTGGCAGGAAAATAATCGTTAGGAAACTTTTCATCCTAAACTAACACGGCAACAAGGAAAGTTGAGACTATTTTTAATATCTGCAAATTCGTAACATTTCATGTCACTTGTTTTCTACGCAATAAAACTCTAAAATACATGTGAACTTTCGCATTGCCGTAAACGACAAAACATTTGTTGATGCAGTCTTTACTAGTTGATAAACTCGTCACTAGATGTCAGCCACTTTGCGCGACAGCACGAATTACAGTGAATTACAATTGATTTTTCCTTTCCAATTAAATACGGTGTAAATTTCAGTATTTTTTGTGTGTTTACCTAATGTGTACCTTACCTTAATCTGGAAATTCACGTTTTCTTGGCCGAACATTTCTACTATCTTAGGCCTACGTGGAAAATACATTGGTAAACAAAATAATTGCGCGTGGCAAATGACGTCTTACTGAATAAGGCAGGTGTAGGCCTACTCACAACATTTTAATTTTACTGATACGAAAACAGTAACATAACCATAAAGTTAGGTTAGGTCTACTATTCACCTACAAGGAATGGCTGTATTTGTGCTGCCTGGTGAAGTATTAGCGAGCTACGGCTATGTGTTTTATACCTTTTATTTTGCCTATCTCTTATTTGTTTACCAAAAGGTAGCAAAAGTCTTTTTTTTTTTCTGTACAATGCTATAACCCCACTATGTTATATACTGTCATTTGCCGCAGTAACTGCAGCTTATAAAATGAAGGAACATTATGTTAAGTCACGTAGTAAAATATTTACTTTATAAGTTTAGCTATTTTGGGCTTAAGGCTCTGACACATTGGGCTCATGCTAACTGCCGATGTCCTGCTGATGCCGACTGCAGTGCTGGTTGCCTGCACTGTGCATATCACAATAAATGCTGTTACACATTGAGAATATAGATGACAGTTCAAATGCTTCCTTTATTATTCATCGATTCATGCTCAATTGATTTCATTGTGTAGTTTAATTAATGTAATAATTAGTTAACAATGCCAAACTTTCTTCATAACATATTCTTGAAATATAATACGTATTTTTCCCGTCAACCGAATTCATATTATAATCTAAAAAAATAATAAGTGTTAGCCTGCTTTTCCGCCTACATCCGGCTAAGAATTCATTGGTATATTTTTCGTAACGTATTTACTGATAGCCAATCACGTACACCCGGCAGATCGACTGCCGATCCAAGTTAAAAGTTCGTGAACTCATTCACTACTGCACTGCACAGCACTGCTCTGCACATCGGCACTGACATCAAGAGTCACATGGACCAATCATATTCCTGAAACACATCTGCACTGCACTGCACGCAATCAGCCCAATGCCTTTAGCTTGACATGTCCATGCTGAAAAAGAGTACCTAAATACTTAGGCCTAAAGTAAAATTTTACTATAGAGTCTTTTAAATTTGATGTCTTAAACATAGCTTTGTTTCGACACACTCGCCCAAGATATTACATCTGCGCGATAGGGTCTGTTAGGATTACATAAAATAAATAAATACCTACCCAAGTAGGCCTAACTAATCAATGTGTTATAAAACTCTAGCCCTACCTACCTTGAAACATGTGTATATTTATGAATTTAGGCCTAAAATATGCAATTATTGGTGGTGCTTAAACCATTGCAAATTAGTTTCAGTGTCAGTAAAGGAGTACCTATTATTACTATATGCGCAATTTAAAAATATGTTTCAGTTGTATGCTACCACTGCACCTATTCAGACCATTTATATCTAGTGTCGTCTATGTATGTTAGTTTAGCATTTGTGACATGTGTGTTAGGTCGGCAGTTTTATGTTAAAAAATGCCGGCTGCAATAGAATAATAATTTTAATAATGTTTTTACATGACTGATATCTTTCGTAGGTCACAATTAGTATTCACCGTACGCACATATTAGACTATTATATAGCTCCAGCGAAAATAGTACGTTTGATATGTTTAAGAACAGACTCGGCATGTCAGACGCCTTTTAGCGAATTACTTAAATAAATTAAATATGCGAAATGTTTTAGTGTTCACACAAAAAACCTACATTTGTAAGTCACACACATACGCCAACCATAATGCAGTGGCAGCCGATGTGCATTTTTCATGCCTGCCAATAAAACAGGAAGATTAAACTGTTAAATAGTTAAATGTGGTGGGAAAACGCAAAACTAATATGGGGTAGTCTGCGAACGATATTTCACTCTTACTGGATTTATTTCTTCGTATTTTAAGAATCAAATCACACAACCTAACCAATCCGACATTTTCCCCTGTATTTTTTTCCATAGCAACCAGTTGTTTATCACCCAGTATGGCGGCGCACACGGAAAACAGTTGCATACGACTTCAAGATCTTATACAAATACACACGAATTCACCCTTAACAGCGACACTAGAGCACTCTAGCAACAACGATGTAAACATTGGAACAAGCATGGTGGCACCCATCCAGGAACAAACATGACTGATGCTGACTGTAGCGCCACCTAGAATCCAACGACATAAAGTGCGACACCACCGCCGCCTACCGGTCACCTACATAAACAAACATCCCCCCCCCCCCAAGCAGACAATGAGTAAGGAAAATTTGTAGGGAAAAAATTCCCTCCTGAGGGGAAAAAATTCCCTCCTGAGGGGAAAAAATTCCATTCAACAAGTGACAGCCAAAACAAGATGGAGGACATGACAAGATAGACTACACGACGTGACATATAACATAAAACACATAACATATGGCACAACATACGACATAACATATGACATGACAAAATGGCGGCCCATGCAAAATAAAATGGCCGCCATGGAAAACAAAATGGCGGTGGATTTACCTAACACGGCAGTGGCTGTTCCTCAGCCTGAAGCCTGTATCCCAGCTTCGGCCTTTTTCTACTACTGATATACACACAGGGGTAGCATAAGGTCGGAATTATGGCGAGGGAAGTGATGCTAAGAGGGGGGGGGGAAGTGGTCAGCAAATTAGCCAGCTGCCATATTGCTTAACCTCAAAAGTACACGTCAGATTAGTATTTTTAAGGTAACTGAATGTAATATTCCCTTTAATTGAAATTTTAGGTAGAAAACTATATTTCAGACCTCGTATATACATCTCCAAAACAATATTTCCTCAAATTTTAAATTAGTTTGCCATATTGTTCATAGCCACATCAAGCGTTTGTTTGGTTACACTCCCAGCGACATGCTCCATCTGGACCCTAACATTTTGGATGTAGGCCCTACACAAAAGTTGTTTTTGCTAACGCCAAATGTCGACAGTTATTTTCGGAACATTAATAGTTTTGGAACTAAATGTGGAAAATAATTTACGGCAAAAAAAAGAGGAAGTATTTGAAAAAAAAAACATCATTAAAATTAAATTTTGTCTCATGTTCTTGCGGCTACATTTAACTGGATTCACAACCGTCACTTAAGAATCATAATTTAACGTTTTTATGAAATGTTGTTAGTTTTGTAGACGATACTTGTAAATTTTGCTCTTACGAAACAATTTTAGCTCTCAGAGTTCTCTCATAATGGGGTGTCAAAGTCAAAATTTGCTTGTTACACTGCCGTGCAAATAGCGAAAACCAATTGACCTACTTAAACAAAATAATTCTCTATGAACTTACATGCCATGAGCTATGCAATAAAACATTAAAGAACCCACAAAACAATATTTTGAATTTTAAAAAAATCGCGAAAGTATAGAAAAAAGTTGCATATTCAGCATTATTTTTCAAAATACAACAATTGTTCGCGGGATTTATTTAAATGTTTTATTACGTAGCCCATAGTATGTTATTTCACTGTGAATTATTGTACGCACGTTAGTCAATTGATTTTCACTATTTCCATGGCAGCAGAACATACTAATTGACTTTAACACACCGTTATGAGAAAACAACGCCAACTAAAATTGTTTCGTAAAAGGAAACTGCACGCACAAGTATCGTCTACAAAACCAGCACTATTTCATATAAATATAAAAATATAACTATCGCACTTGAACAACCTTAACGTACTATATACGGAGAAAAAAATTTACCAACTCAGTTGCGTACATACGCTACGTGGTGACATGAGTGCTTGAACGCACACTCAGTGTTTCTACTTTGACACGTACGCTAAGTGTTGGTTGTGAATCCAGCTTACCGGTCAGCTAATGACGTTCGCGGTGGTTACAGTTATGTCCCAATATGTACGTAAGTGCTACATTCCGGGATCAACGTGTTTCGCAACACTGGGCCGGCGGGCAGTGTGGTTCCTCGACGTTAACAGCGCAAATGTCACAGTCGCAAATATGAACGAGGATCGCGAGCCGGGACGCAGGCTGCTACGGACGGTCGTTTTGGCTACACGAGGGTGGGTGGAGGGGCAGTGTGTGCTCGTGCGTGTTTGACGACGGAAAGTCAAGCTGAGCTGCGAGTGGTGGATGGTCGGAGTAGAGGATGTTGGCGCTGGCAGTGTTTGCGTGCGTACGTCCGTGCTTGTTGATCAGCCTGTGTGTGGTCGGGTCAAGAGGTCATCTGCGTCTCCCGCATTTGTCGCGGCGCGACGCTACGGACTGGCCACTGACGACTGCACGACAGCTGTTCCACTGCATGTTTACACCAAAATAGTACTGGATAGCGGTTTTGTGTCGCCAAAATACAAGTTCGCGGTGATACTGCACCCAGCTCGAGCACACGCGTTGTTATAAGCTACATTTTAAGTAAGCTAATCTACAGTTGATAACTTACAAATACATGATAACAAGTTTCAATACAAAATTATTGTCTATAATTTATTATATCAAATTACAGTACATGCCTTAGGCCGGAAGGGATTGCCTCAAGCTTGATTCCGGAACTCATCGCCGCACAGTGGGATCAAGTCACCAAAAAGTAGCCAAAAATCCTAAAATTTTGTTTTGAAAAATGTTATATGTCTTATTGCAAAGTCAAACGTTCAGTGCAAACACAATTATCTTGGATTACCCACAGACGTTCATACTTTTCTCGGGATTCGCAACCAAAAGTTGGCACATGTACAATCTCTTCATTTGTCGCGACGCGTCGGACTCGAAGGCGAGATCTTCCACTCCGGTGGTCGTGAGCTAGTCGACTGTCCTGATGTCCTGGTTCGTAGCTCCGTCCACACTTCTCGCCCCGCTCTTAAATCCGTCACCTTTCTTGATTCTCATTGGTTATGACATCATTTCTGGGCTGGGTTTTGGTGTACAACTGTTGCACTTAGGGGGAACTTGATCATGTCAGCCTGGCCCACATATTGCTCGCCTTTCGCTTAGTATCGAGGTTGTCTGTAGTAACGCCACGCGGCGAATTCTGCTGATAAAAGCGATTACCGAGTGTCCCCTGCTGGCCTCGTTCCTGGTTCCCTGCTGCTCGCAGTGTTGAGCAGTGATTTGCTGTATGGCCCAGGCGTCTAGTAACATCGTACAATTACACCTACAATGATCAATTACGGGTATGGTAGGTATAAGACAAGATTTCTGTTTAGGGTGTTCAAAATGTAACCCTAGTAGAGTTAACCCGTTGTAGACTGTTCGTCCGACAGTTTCTCGATCAGCTCCGTATTCACCCTTCTCTCGAGCAAGGTACGCTGCGGTTAGCTGACGAAAGTCGCCATTTGGCAGGAAGAAATGTCGACAGTACATATAACCACAACGAAGTGAAATTAAGTGCACTGTGTTCAAAATATCAAATGATCAAGCAATAATGTTATGTGTAGTATCAATAAAATAACGCGTAAAGAATGTATCGCGTATTTACTTGCATATTTACATAACAGAAACAAAATATGTATTTTCTTTTTATTCCAGCTATCTTAAAACCATGCTTTTATTAAGATTCTGATGATCGTAACTGAGAACAGCTACCCTACTCCGGCTAGTGAGCATTTGTAAACATCGTTAAGTGTACGCTAAAAGCAAACAACTATATAACTACTAATGGATTTGCCACTGAGTGATTTTTTTTTTTCAAATCATAGTTTGAAAAAAAATGTCTTCCCGTAAAAACACGACGGGCCCACCACCGGTGAGACACCTTACGGACGCGGTTCGCCTCCGTTTTCAACGTCTTTATTTATTTTTATATTTGTACCAGATATATTTTTATTATTTTAGACATAAATTGTGATTAAATCTTCCTCTTAGTAAACTTTTGTATCCCTCATAGTTTTTGCGTAATGTGTCGTAAACGTCAAAATTTGCACTTTATGGTTTTAAGTACGCCACTAAAACCAACAGACATACCAAACCGACAAAATTCACAGTATATAACAATGTTGTAGGCTGTGATTTGACATACATAAAAACAAAACATAAAATACCTTTGTATTTAATAAAAAATGCTGAATATTTAAGTGAAAATTAAAAAATGTCAACAATTTTTTTAAAGATACTATATATATATATATGTATGTATGTATGTATATATATATGTATGTATATATATATATATATATACATACATATATATGTATGTATATATATATGTACATACACACACATATATATATATATATATATTTGAAGTTAATAAAAATGCTGAATAATTAAGTGAAAATTAAAAAAAAGGTAAAAATTTTTTTTAAAATTCAAAGATATATAAATTTTTCTTTTATATATGTCAAATCGTAGCGAACAATATTGTTATATAGTGTGAATTTTTTTCAGTTTGGAATGTCTGTTGGATTTACTGGCGTACTAAAAACCGTAAAGTCCACATTTTGACGGTTACGACTCATTATGCAAAAACTATGAGAGATACAAAAATTTCTTAAGAGGAAAATTTAATCACAATTTATGTACAAAATAAGAAAAAATCTGGTACCAATATAAAAATAAATAAAGACGTTGAAAACTGAGGTGAATCGCGCCCTTAATGTCAAACTGTCAATCCCTCGTGCACATATTTTATAGAACTATTACGATCGAAGAATAGCAATAATATGCGGCAACGTTCCATCATAATCAATAATCAACGAAGCACTGCATACAGTTGCGCATGTATAGGCGGTTAGGGATAAAGTGGGCACTAAAAAAGGCCCTGCTCAAGTTCTACTTTCGGCCTATTCTTATATTTCCGCGCGTAACGGTTACCGACGGGAAATGTCCAACCTCTGTGTACACAGCACTAGATGTTTGCGTAGGTTAGATAAATTGTATAGTCGGTAGGAACATATATAGTTTCATAAGAAAAAGTTCACTGATTACAAATAGCCTACATAGAGTTCCGTTGACTTTGTTGCTTAATTGTTGTATTTAAATAGGAAAATACACTGAATTGCATTGTGTATTATCGCTGCCAACCATACAAGCAATAAGGCAACTATTGGTAGTATTGAATCATATGCAGTAACGGCTAGTGATAATTTAAAAAAAATTAAATCTTTAGTGCTCACTTTATCCCAAATGATATATGACTTGACAGCGATACGTTCAAATCAAGCCCCTGGCAGCTAGGCAGTCCACACCATGTGCGACAACAACTCACTGCCTACCGGCCAGGAGAATGACTCGACAGACGATGAAGCTAAATTAATACAGATGTACACCAAGCCGTTTGGAAAACAGAGATGCCTATCCTCGCCGAAGAAAAATGGAGACGTGCGACATGTTCGGAGTGCTACCGGTACTCGCATTTCCGAGCTAGGACATCGCAGGTTCACTTTCTGCAGTCTGGCCGTAAACCTGCTGTATTATTTATGTAAATCTCTAAATGCAACTGAATATACAAAATATTGACTGTTTCCGAATTCAGTGGATGCGTTCAATGCTCTCGCATCCCTACATCCCTTCGTCCATGCAACCACTGTCTGAATGGCTGCAATGCAGGGATGAATGGCATCCGAAATCCTTTACAGCTAGCGCTACCTATGTAAATCATACATCAGGGGTGTATCTTTAGTTTTGTTGTCTATGGGTCTCGGTGAAATGTCAACAATTTTCAGCAGACGAAATCCTTGTTTAAGGTTATGTTCGGCGATGTTAATATAAATCGAGAGTTATTAGGACACATTATGTTTAATGAACATATACATATAAAGAAAATACATTTCGCGGAGTAAAAAATGTGTGTAATGTAGTTGATGAAATAGTAGCTATCATAAACTACATGTGTAATGATTTTTATATTTAGAGCAAAACTGCTTTTAACACACAATATATACATATTAATATACCACAATAAAACAAATACAGCTAATAAACTTTACCCAATGCTCCAGTTCAGTATAAACAATAACATAAAAATTAACGACAACATTCCTAAGCTAAGGGATGTATGGGTGCGACAGTGGATGCGAGCATCGCATCCCTCGGTACTTGACGTATGAAGGGGTGCAACAGCATCCCTAATGAGAATTCGGAAACTAAGCCAAAATGGCGGCATCCACTAGAATGCACTATCTATGGTTCCCTTACCGTAAGGGATCCTTTAAGCCAGTATTCGCAAACAGCCAATAACTCCTTGACGCAGGGCCACAACTAGGGGGGGGGGGGGTGCAGGGAGGGCATGTACCCCGCGGGCGCACAGTTGGAATGGTGCCAAAATAAGACCGGGAATGTTGAAAAAACAAGGGTGGCAGAACTGCCGTCTGCAAGTACTGAGATGACTCATTGCAGCACGAGTTCAATGCGCGTGAGCGACTAGCCAGCGACTCGCGACCGTTCTGTTCTACGTGCCTTTGTTTCGTGTTTGTTTGTACTTGTGAGTGTGAATGTCATTTTAATCGAGAGAGTAAATATGTCAAAGAAGTTATCGGTAGTAGAGATCAGGGAAAAGACGAGGGAGGGAATCAAAGAGTTAGAAGTGTCGTCAAAATTGATGTCATGGTTGAAAAAAAGAATAATTCCACAAGCAATCAAATGGAAAAGGTATGTAAAAAAATCCCTTGTTAGCAATACCGATTTTAACCTAACGCTGTTACACACTTAAACATGAGTACGTAAACAATGATTGCTACACAACTTTTTTTTTCCTGATTACACACATGTCGTAAAATGAGAATACAATACGATTTATCAATGCATTGTAAATTAATTACTGTATGGCTGTTGCAGTACATTACATTGTCTTTACTGCATTAAGTTTCTTTATTCAAAGTTCCGATGTTGTTTCAAGGACGAATTGACGAAAGCTATTCAGCACACACACACTAAGGCTTTGTTTGAGCTTATCACTCAACACCACCTAGTCATACACTGCAGGCTAATCTATACTCGGTGCGTCGTAAATTCAACTATAACTGGTGCAACATTAAATATAATACACACATAAATTACTTCTCATATGGATACCGTGGTATTTGATTTGTAAAATTTTGAATATTCTGCATGTGACTATATTTTTGAAGCCAGAAAAACAGTTTGTAGTAAAAATTTGCAAATTCACATTTTCCTTATCTTTCCTCTTGTATATAAATTAGGTTATTCATGCATTACCTGGTCCAAATTAAGATAAACTATTTAAAAAAACGAATATGTTAGTAAACAAAAGTAACTTTTGTTTTAAAAAGTCCATGAATAAATTGTGCAGTTAGTTACAAGTCAAAGCAAAATACACATTTTAAGATTTGAGTGTTCCTTATATTACAGCAGAAGCTGAACACAGTCAGCCATCTATATCAGAGACAGAGAATCACCACAAAATCCCAGAAATAGGGAAACCTCATCAGGATGGTAATTACAGAAGAATGGAGTTGGATGAATAAGAAGAGGACGAAGGAACCGACCGGAAAGCTGAGGCGACAGAGCAGATAAATGAATGTACAACGCAGTGGATGACCGAGGAAAAGGAACATCAACTCCTATAACATCAGCAGTTCATCAAGAACCCGTATTATGTGAGTTTGAAGTTGATTTTAAAGATCCTGGTACATGGCCAAACATGATTTCTGACTCTCAAAGATGTTAAATTGCAAAAATGAGGGCAGAAAACCTGTTTGATCCCGATGTAAGCAAAAGTTATAGGGATGACCGGAAGCTAACCAAAGATTGTTTTATTTAAGGTCTTAAAAATAGGATAAAAGTAAGTAGGTTTCGGCTTGGGCAAAGTCAGACTAAAAATACTTTGTACTGTATACCATGCAAATTATTATCGAACTTTGTGGCAAATATGGACTCTAACTTGTCGTACTTTGCTAGAGTAGAGGGATTTGTTAAGTGAAAGACGTTAAGTGAAAAATTGCCGGACCATGAAAATTCTCAAAACCACAAGCGTTGCTTTTGTTTTTGGAGACTCTAGAAACCTCTCTCAGAAAGGGTGGCATTGACAAAGAACTCCAGGATCTCATACATAAGAGAAATCTCATTGGAGAACAGTACTACACTGTATTGTTGATACAGTTATGTTCTTGGCCAAGCAAGGAAGTCCGTTTCGGGGGACAAAAGAAAGGTGTGACTTTGCAGACCCAGATAGTGGAAAGTTTCTGAACACTATCGAATTAATTTCACATTACAATGAACCACTTCGTCAGCATATCGAACATTACACTCAAATTGTACAAACTGCAGTAACTTTTTAATCAACACAATGAAAAGCGTTCAAGGGTGTTCACAGCAAACGTCTATTGACATGTAAAAAAGGAGTGAACCTAAACTGAAAACTGGCAAACACTGAACTACGAACAAACGACTGTTGAAAATCAAAGTGGCTCAAATTTGCATACATTGCATTTGAATTTATTCGTTAGAATATTTGATTTATTTTGCACTTTCAATTATCGTTATAACAATAAATAGATTAATTAGACTAGCCCAGGACGATTCTAACCTCTTACATGACCAAACCAACAATTCAATGTGGCAATTCTTTTATCATCCTTCAGTTCAGTTTACGACCGTAGAAGAACAGGTCTGGACCCCCTCGCCAGGAAACTTGACCCCCTTGTTGTTTGGCTGTAGTTCGCCGAGTTACAGAGAAAGTGTGCCTGTTTGGTGATACTACCAGGGCGGTCGAGTTCAAACTCCGCCCACTTCCCTCTCACTTTTTATCAAAACGTATTTTTTATCAATTCATGAAATACTTCCTTAGCTCCCAATCTTAAACTATGGCTTCAGCAATCTTCATTTACTCCATAATGTAAACACTGGAAAAAAGTGGGCGGAGTTTGAGCTCTACCGCCCTGATAGTAGCGCCTAACACTCACAACATTCTCGGTAACTTGAACTACAGCAAAACAACAAGGGGGTCAAGCAAAATACATTGGTAGATAGGCGAGTGTCCCGACCTGGTTCAGTCCAATGGATGTTTAAAGTAACTGTTTCAATCCGGATTCTACACTCCAATCTACTTCCTCGACTGGACTGGATTAGACTTTCATTCCACTCCTACTTCAGTCCTGTAGGAATGTGTTTAAAGTGACTTAGATTTCGTCGACAGCGAGGACAAGGAGAGGATTAGCCCGTGTCCAATGATACTGAACATTCATCTGGATCGATTTCCAGAAACCTTGGAAACCGAAATCGGTAGCTATATCCGGAGCCAGGGATCGAACCCGGATCCTCCCGAATGCTAGTCCAATGTGTTACCTTACGTTGCGATACCTTGCATGGAAAAATTATTAAAAGTGTATTACACTAAATAAGTACAGTGAGGAAACAAATGTATGTCGGAAATTAATTAAACAATGAACGTCCTGTGTAACGCACACGTGTGACTGCATGCACGAGCAGGTACAAGAAGATTGCTTGAAGCTGCTCCACTTTATCCCCAGAGTTACGGCGCCGTCTCCCGCAAGCTTTGCGTATGAATGCTTTCAGTGGATATTACCATAAGTCAGCCGGGAGCACTCAACTCTACTTGCAGCGCATAACCTTGACGATACGAATTGAAATAGAAATATTTAGTGGCACCGCAGTTCTTGAAGCGTCTTTATTTTGGACCCACTGAGGGAGGGGGGGGGGTGAAGAAACAACGGAGGAGGGGGGAGGAGGAATATCAGGAATGTGACATTGACGAATGAGGCAACTGTATGTTAATATGGAGCAGGCTCTCCCCTGACTATAATTAAGGCGGAGTTAATGGCCTGCTCAGTGCATGCACCGCTCCTGGCTTGTTTCTGGTCGCGAATGTGTGTGGGCAACCATCGAGTCTGCAACAATTCCCGAGCATTTCAGAATCTACCCTGAGGTGTTCGACTATCAATACCCATACACAGACAAAGATGCCAATTTAAGGAGAATTTCCGCTAAGTTTGGTGGAATTTGAAAGCATTTAGCACAAAAATAATCATTTTAATGTGTAGTGGATTTTTCTAGTATAATACTTTTTCAAAAGCTGGATTTTTGCATATCCAAGTTAAAAAACTGTTACAAATTTTCACTAAAATTAGGTAAAAAAAATTATGTAGTATTATTATGATGGAACTGTACTATAAGTCGTTTGGGATAAAGTGAGCACTAAAAATTTAACCTTTGAAAAATATCACTAGCGGTTACTGTATATAATTCAACGTTAACTATAGTTGCCTTACTACTTGTATGGTTGGCAGCGAAGTTACGCAACATAGTCCTGCGTATTTTCCTATTTAAATGTAACAATTCTGAAACAAAGTTCAACCAAAATTGACATAATTGAATTTGATATAATTTATAAACTCTTTTTATTCAACTATATAGGTTCCTACCGACTGCGCAGTTTATCTTACACGCGCAGACATCAAGTGACGTGTCCAGAGTGGTTAGACATTTCGCATCGTTAGCCGTTACGCACGGAAATATAATTAATTGTCTGAAAATGGAAATTTAGCAGTGCTTTTTTGAGTGCTCACTTTATTCCGAACTGCCTATACAAAGTTTTATTAATTTTTAATGTGTTTATCAAAAAAACTATATTTTATATACAGTTTGTCTGACTTTTGTAATTTTTTCTGTAATTGGCAAGAATTATGATGATTTTATGCAAATTTTCAGGAGATTTTTTAAATTCAAACTGACAACATTGACATCTGACTTTCACTAGTAATGGAAAAATTGTCATCATAAGACTGGCAATGAATGTTCCCCACATTACATCACTATGTAAGTGTACTGGCAGGCTCAAGATAACATGGATACACTCTGCATATTTTTTGACCCAACAATAACTATGGAATCTCTGAAGAATACCAGAACATACACATATAAAACTGTAAGTCTATAATTTAACATGACCAAATGCTTCTAAATGTTTCCCATAACAGACAACTGTAAGTAACAAGAGATGAAAGAAATTTCTCTAATCTCTGAGAAGTACTAGTATGGTCCCTTTCCTTTGTACTGTTTCAGCTATAAAACAGTGCTCCAATAATTTTATTAGCAATTTACATACTGAGATACAGCAGTCATAACATTTTTTTAGACATTTAAGAGTGCTCTAAAATAGCAGTATGTGTTGACAGCATTCCATGTCAGCTGTTTTCAAAGTAGCCTTGTCATCATCTGAAGTGTATGTTATTTTTGTTCATAAAAATACTGTGGACAAGTGTAATAACTGTGATACAACAATTCTTATTTAAAATACACTACAATTCAGTTAAAAAATCTGACAGCACACTTATATAAATATACATTATACTTACTGATACAAGTATTATTTATGATTCCTCTCTAGTTTAAAAGCACTTATTTATGAAATTCTACTAAGTACAATTATCTATTTTTCATGTTCTTCCTTTGTACAAGTCAAACAATATTTTACCAATCTTGACAGGCAAACAACCGAAGGCATAGAAATAACCTCCAGCGGCAAACTGTGCAAGATACACCCACTGAAGCGGCCAGTAATAATTTTAATAATCTATATAAACAATAAATCTCATCGACATATTTTGTCATCAAACAGCCGGAATCTTTCTTTTTAAAGTATACTCCTGGTACCTCACATTCTTTAATTAACATCAAACCTCAAAACACTATGATGTGAAAGTCGAACCAGATTTAACATGTGAACTTGAGAAACAATAACCAATTAGTGCCAGTGCCAACCACACAGCTATGAACACAGTTGCAGGGGGAGCAACTGCATCCCAACTGAATCATGAAACAATGAAAAGACAAATAAATTCCTAACTTGGTACAATATATCACAGTACACAGTCTGCAAGTTCAAAACTACCACCCAAGCAACTAAAATACATTAAACCTAATTTTTCCCCACAGTAAGAAATATTATTTGCAAAAACATTTTTGCAACAGTGGCATGTGGAGGCATTTTAGTTCTGAGCTATCGAACAGAAAAGGAACTGCGGTGAGGCAGTGTATATCTTGAAATACAGGAAACGATAACAACTCGTATGAAAAAGGCTTAAGCCACTAGGCTAACTAATAGATAGAAAAAGAGGGTTAAGGTACTCATAGGCTGGTACTACTTGACTGGAACACACACAAAGAGGACGAACACATTTTGTTGCCTGAGTGCACATTTGCTCAATGTTTAGCTGGCTTAGGCCAGCTTCATTAAGAGGAAATCTGAGGCACGCTGAGTTAACCTAGGGACGACTTTTCAATAAATTGGGGAAATAACTGCCAAATGACAAGCCATAGCACAACCATGAATGGCCATCACTCCAGCCAATCAGGAGAGTGAGAGCTTCAGTGATTGGCTGCAATACAACATAATCAGGAGCCTCCTATATTCCTAATGGCTACATACACAGCTAAGCACAGGTTAGATACCCCTGGGGCCACAATTACATAGGTATAAGAGTTTCCTTCAGCCCTTGACTTTCAGTCTTGTTCGGGACACTCTGAAGATCCCTGTTGAAAAGTATGATGAAATGTCAGTACGAGAACCAGCACGACACAGCTCTAGTCCAAAAGCCAAGGCAACTAGTTATGGTAGTGGGGTAGTGGAAAATTAATTTTTCTATTTACTTTTCCAAAGCATATTTTGTTTGTCAGTTTCCCACTGTCAATTTTCACAACGAAAGTAACACTAATGTAGCCTCAGTTAAATTTGACGTTGCTTAGTTTCTGATTGCTAGCTGTGGTAAATATTTAAAAGTTTTATTTTTGAGAAAATTTAGAGAATTTTCGTTAGTGTCATAATAAACTTAACTGAAATGGAACGGTTAAGGGTTTTTTTCTGTCCCTCTTTTTCACCTTCTCTTTCTTTCCTTTGCTTGGAGGAAGACTGAAGCAAGTTCTTTTGTTTTTTGCAATAGTAACAGGGGTATAGTATACTGATAAATTTGGTAACACTCATGCAACATAAAGTAGACACCCCACCAGAGATCCTGGAAAATTTTGGATTCCACGGTGTAAAATGGTGCTATTTAGGCAGTTTTCGAATCACTACATTAAATATAAACCCGGTAGAAACAGTAACATTTTTATGATAAACATAGTTTGAGTAAAGAATTAACACAGATACCTTTATCAAACTGTCACTCACCTTGTATTTACTCATGGTGGAACGTTGCTCCTTTAATTTCATTTTTTATCTCCAAAATCATAACATCATGAATGCTTTGAAGTTAATAATTTAGAATTAACAAGGATAATCCAGTGAACACAGAGCTTGTAGACAGGTGGACTCTCAATTTGTCGTCAGACTCAGCCAACAAATGAACATGCTCTACATAATTGCCTCAATTGTTAGAATCACTGTTTTCCCTGTGTCCTCGAAATGACAATTCCTGTTGCACTAAAAAGTATGTAGCTGTAGTCAGTCTCTTCAGTATTTTCCAATTCTGTTTTACAGTTTCATTGCGTTTTAAAATGCTTGCACGTTTCTATTCATCCAGTTGCAAATAAATCCTACTTTAACAGAACATACCGAGCACTATCCAAGCAAGTATGAGCGAGACTGATTTTTCGTGCCTTGACATTGCTGTGTGCAATTTACTAAGATCTGAATAACCACAACCTTTACTACTCCAGGGTGATTAATCATTTGCGAGCAATAAACATGGCCAACAGAAGAGTTTTGTTAATGTTTCACTGCCACATAGCGACACTGTTATTAAATTGCTAAGAGCAGGTGTAGGAAGCACGTTTTTAACAAATTCTAACTTTTAATTAAATGAACATGACTGAAAAGGTGTGTTAAAAACAGTCTCTACAATGTCATTTTTACAGTTATTCTCGCATAGCTACAATTTTACTTCAAACTTTACAGTTAATTTATCACTAGCCATTACATAATGTGTCTACGAATGTCATATAATTTTAACTTAAACATTTAATTAAAAAACACCAACTGAACAGACACTAAAAGGACTTGTTTGCAGCTGCGTTGTATCTCTGTTCAGTGAATGCAGAGGCAACTAGCGCATGCATGCTGCCCCATTATCGGGAGAGTTGGCAGTGATGTCACATCTGTAGAATGGCTTTTGAGAATACCACAGCCCCTTGCTCTGACGATTTGAGGAACTATTACAAGTATCAATCACGCTAGTGTCAATAGGTAGCGCTAATGCATTTTCTAGACACACATTATGCAAAACGTGAACAGAACGTGATTGAATACAAAGAAAAGGGAACAACTCGAGATTTAGTAGAAAATAATTACACAACTGAACTGTGAAATAGTGATCGATGATTATAAAATATTAGTTTTATTTAGAGAATACACTGCATGTGTTGGCTTCCATGGAGAATACGCCCCTGAATGGTAATTATATTTTTCTCTTTCATTTCAGAATTTGCATCAATTAACTCCATTACGACAAAGATAGAAACTTGTTAACTCAAAATTAGTATTTTGTTGCTACAATACTGCATGATCACAGTCTAAATTTCAGGTGAATTTTGAGACCCCTTGGTTGTGTTTGGCAAGACATTGCAAAGAGGTTTCTATCTCTCAGCAATGCTGTATACAAAATCATTTGTGGTGATTTGAAAACACTAATTTTTTATATTTAACTTTCTGGCAGCACAGAGTTATTAAATTCAGTATAAGACATTATCTACTGAAATTAATTTTCATTCTTTATTCTCCCTAACAAAGTGAAGCGCCACAGTGGAACTAATTGTACTCACATTTGGGAGGATCTATTTTTAGTCCAGTGGTACTATCCAAATTTAGAGTTTTCAATCATTTCAGAATTCACTCCCAGCGATTGCTGCGATAGTTCTTCAATACAGACCATGACCAATTCCCTCCCTAGCCTTGACTTTCTGAGCGCATAACAGACTTGCTGTCAACGAGCCTTTCAAAATCACAATACTGGTTTCAAACAAAAGTATTAATACCAGTATTATTAGTAGTAAAAGTAAGTAGTGGTGGAACATTTAAACATACTCTCTTAATTTTTAATCTTGTATATGTGGATCTCTATTTTCAGTTCACGCCCACAATTATCTATCCCAGCACATGCCTATGGCAACCCAAGTACACAACAAGAACAAGTTCCCATGTTTACAATCATTTCATCAGAAGTAATGCACATAGGTTTTGTTTTCTTGTTACAATCACGTAGTTTATGACAGAAAATATTACTTTTCAGACTGTAAGCCACTGACTTCTAAAACCACTGTGACTGTTTAAATCAAGTAGCATAAAATGTTAGAGAAAGTATACAATGATGTCCTATTCACATAACACACTCTCAAATAACCTTTGTAGTAGGACTAAACATGTCTATGTTTGCAAAAATGTGTTTGTATATACAGCGAAAATTCTCTTTCAAAAAAATCCTCTTTCAAAAAAATCAGGAAAACATTGTTTTTTTAGTGAAATAAACATGTACTGTCAATAAACAAGGCCTTAAGATAGAAAATAAACCTACAAAAACCTATTTCACTGTGTTACTTCAGTGTAACAGTGTTACAACAAGAATATGAGATATGTCTCAGGAGCTTTAATTTAGCAATCCATCTTATTTTGTGCATACCGTATAATAATTCCATTATTTGACAGATCATAAAACAGTAGGACAATGTAAACAAAAACATTATGTATCCTTCCACCACCATGTGCTTTCCAGCTGACAACCAAAACATGTCAACTGTTAAGGTATATTATAATTGCAATAACATATAAAGTGTGTTGTGATTTTCTTGAAATTATTTTTTTAAATCTCAGACAAATAATTTATTTTCAATACTAGCTGTACATTAATCTACCTAGGGTTAGGTGGGCAATGTTAATGGAATTACTTCATATTACAGCAACGGATAGCCTACTCTACAGATATTAGGTTAGTATAATTATTTAAAATTTAACTTTTTTTTTGTATATTTTTCTAGGTTTGATCAAAATTGTAACATTCAATGGGGTAATAAAAAATAAAGAAACATGTATGCGCAACTTTGTTTTCTACTTGACATCTAAGAAGATTAAATAATAGTAGCTTATTTGGTTACAACAAACTGAAGTTGCAAGAGCTTATGAAAGTGCAAACAAACATATTTAAACTTTAATAATAAATAAAATAATTCATGCAAGTATTATTACAATTATTTTTCATGTTGCCTTTAATTTGGTTCTGCACTATCAGATCCTAAAGCCATATATGCCTAGTTTAAGTTTCCAGTTGTAGACTATTAAACAAACTTACCTTTTGTGTAGGACCTACCTTCGAAATATCAGCTTTATTATAGTCACGTGACTTTTGCAGACTATATAGCAAAAAATTGTGTTCTCACAACCTAAACGGAAATAATATATCAAGAAAAAGCGTAAGTAATAAACAAACATGGGTAGGCCTAATTGCCCTGAGCAACTTTATATCATTTTGTTGATTAATTATCACATATAATTAAACCAGTACATTTTATTGACCGAGAAATATATAGGTGTACGTCTTCTGGCCGTTTCATTTGGTAATATGTAGGCCTAAATTTTTGCAGCTGACAAGCACAAAATCTCACGTGGACTTTATATTAACCACTTACTTGCTTTTTTTAAAATAAATAAAAAAAAAAATAAAAAAAATTGACTTTTTCTTACAAAAATAATTTATTGAGTCAGCACCTTGAAAAGGCATTTTTACACATAAGGAAGAGCCGTTGGTGTTTACCCACAAATTCTGTTAAAATAAAAGTTAGGTAACATTTTTTTAAATTTTATGTAGCACTCTTCTCTGGACGGATTACGCACTTCTTATTTAGCGACTGTTTTTGTAGACATGCCAGCTTAAGTTCCTGTCTTCCGAATCACGTCTTAATATCCCGTTGTCGTTGGCGATTACAAGCCGCATATTTTAATCCCTGCATTGCAATATATTAAAATTACATACATGCACAAAATACGAAAATAACACCGTACACGAATCTCCAACGAACACGAACACACGAGAAACTCAGGCCATGTCCGAAATCACAGGTATGCACTTCTGTACTTCTACCTCTGCATACTTCACTTGCCCCTGATCTATACTATTCTCCGTTCACTCTAAGTTGAGTCCTAATAACGTAATATTATTGCACTTCGCTAGCATCTAATTGGCTCAATTTGTGCAGCGCGCCGACGTACTATTTCCAACCGACAAAACTTGTGACAGTCGGCATCATAGGAAACAACAACGTCCTATGTATTAAAACAATACTGCGTGAAAATTTCGTATGTGTTATCGACATACGGAAACAGAAATTACATAAAAACTTGTTAAAAATATTGACATCATGTGCAATTACAGTATATTTCAAAATTTAATTGTAATTATAAAGCCATGACTAACGATCGTATTCAAATATTCTGGTACTACCGTAACGAAAATTTGGTACTACATGCACAAAAAAGTTGTCAACAAAATGTGATTGAACTTCCGTTAAAGCCCTCCTGGATAATTTTGTAGGCTACTTCGTTTTGGAAAAATTACATTTTATAAATCACCAAACACTCTGTCGATAATTCACGACACATGTTCGTTATATTTTTTTATTGTAAAGAATGTTATGCGAGATTTTTATTCTTGCCTAATAAACATCACCGCAGTTTGTTTAGACATATCCACGTTTCGAAAACCATGCAACACATTTTCGCTGTTCACGTCCATCGTCACATAACCTAACCCGCATGCGATGTAAACATTGGCAGACGCACAATGTACATATAATGGTGTGCCCGTGCGCATTTTATCTTTTTCTCACTCTAATGTATAGTTCGGCCATAGGCAGACGCGGGAACGGAACGAAGTGATCAAGGAATTTTGTTTCGGACGAACTGAAACGGAAAATGGATACGCGGAGAAACCATTCGCGGTAGCCACATTGACGCATTAATGTCCAAAAATACTTTTAAAAATATATAACACATCTGATTGTGATATTTCCGACTTATTTTTACCGTGTTTATTATTACTGAACTAAACTTTTGGTATTTTCAGAGTATCGTATACCTCTAAATACTGGCAAGTGTACCAAGAAATTCGTACGTTTAACAGTACGTCAGTCGTTAAATAACTCGTGAAATCTACTGTACGGACGTGTCGTCCGCTAACCATAATTATAGTAATAAACATATAGAGTCGTAGATTGTGTTTGCAACGTCTGTATATTTTATATTTTTGTTAATGAAACTCTTTTATTAAGTGATGGAGTAGTAAATTTATATATACACGACAGATAACAAAGAACTATTTCTTATGCAAGATCACGGTGCACGGCGGTCGGCAGCCAATGAACATGTTTGTTTATAATTTGCTTTGTTTATCCTAAAACTCAACTAAGAGTGAACGGAGAATAGACGAATTCGGACGACCCTTGTTGGCTTCGTATGTTAAATGAACTAGCCAGAAGTATTCCTGAAAATGTTCATGAAATGTAATGATTTCGTCAATGAAGAACGACGGCGTAAAAGGTAACATTAGTCATTCTTCGCAGAATATGCATGAACAATGTAAAATTATTATATTCTATCAAATAGAAAAAAAAATATTAATGTGACATGACAAAATATGACTGCATGCGAAATCATAACCTGGTTCCTAGCAGTAAGCATGATATACAATCGTTAGTATAATTTATGTAATTAAAACCTAAGAATTGGTTATTTGTAATAGATCTAGTAAATTTGTTAGTTGTATGTACTTATAAACAAACAAAGTCAAAGCATCCATCTAGAAGTTTGTGCTTTGTTTATCACGTTAACCTGCAAATACTAAACAACAAACTATAAAATTTTAAGATGGCGACGCATGAAGGTCTTGAGGGTTGCGAGAAGTATACACATTCGTTCCCTTGCGTACTTATGTACTTCACTTCCAATTCGGACAGCCCTTGAGATGTCACTTCCGGGGGTAGGTGCACACAAGTACATACTTCAGGCGAGTTCGGACACTGTCTAAGCCTCAATCACTCGCAACGCAAATGGCCGTTCTTTGTTTTGGTTGCCGAACATCATAATATCCCATTGGCAATTACAGGCTGGGTTTTATAATCCCCACATTACAATATATTACATACATGCACATAATAATAAAGTAACACATTATAAGAATCTCAAACACACGCGAACGCGGTAATGTTTCACACTCGCAAATGGCAGTGCTTTGCTTTGTTTTGGTTACAGGTCAACTGATAACAATGCGGTTGTTTGTACATTAGTTATAAAATTGCACGATTTGAATAGAATAAAATAGTTAATTGACTAATGCCGGATACGAAGCCGTGTTATTATATTACGTTTCCTCCAAAATGTGTACTTATTTTTCACGTATAATAACTTACACACTACTTTCAACATCTGTGATGGAAGTTAACCGATTTGTAGATCAGGGAAGCCACTACTACTTCATCTGGTCATACGGTTACGTACTGTTGTTTTAAATGGTTGCCACGTGTCTGGCACTTGTTAAAAATATTGGTAGCATCGGCTGTCAAAACACGGAATTCTTACATGGGATAGACAGTAACTGTCTATTATAAGTTTTTTTACGGGTTACAAATACGCTTTACAGAGAGCTTCCTACAACATTTTGAAAGGAAATTTAGTTAAAATTAATATATTTTTTGTTTAAACATTACATGTAGTGTTCTGGTACTAACTTTAAGCTATACATATTTTGTACAGGGGTAAGACTGGATTTAGGGGAACTGAGGACAACACAGGGCCCACCTTCACTTTCCTCTTAATGGAGACTGTGTTTCATTCTTTTAATTTTGCATGTGAACATCCTATCTGTACACATTGGAATACTGAAGCAGTTTTAACTATAAGTACCTTTCGACTACATAACCAATAATAAATTGACAGAAGGTTCAAGTACTCACAAGCTAGTACTGCTTGACAGTAACACACATATGGGTAAGTTGGACGAACACATTTTTGTACGAGTACGCGATTGCATAATGTTTAGCTGTTTTGTGTTTAATTATCTTGCTCAGGTCAGAAACTGAAAGAAACTGCTAACTCTTACTGACATCTAAAAATAACACTACTTTGACTTAACTGGGATCAACCGCTCAGGAATAGCTGGATCCACCTCTGTACAATTTTAAACCCACTCACTGAGAAGTCAAAAGGCTAACTGACAAGGGTCCTAATCCAATATAGTGGATCCTCTGTCCATTGCTTCTCAGGGACCCAACAAAAAAATTCAATACATGCAGTCATTTAATGGACGTGGTCTTGAAATGAAGACAAATAAGAGATAGGAGTGTGTTTCTTGAATATGGGAATTCAATGCACCTGGGTTCAATACACAGTACAGAGGTTCTACTGTACAAACTAACTCTAATTATTTATGATCTCACACAATTTACAGTACATAGTGGCTTAAGCTTTCATTATAATGTGATTTCCTGCACCCCAAGATTGGTCACCGACTAATTAAAAACATCCATACGTACACTTCCAGCTTTATGTGTACTAGACATTCCCCCATACTAGTCATCAGTGATGCTTAGTTTCCCAATATGTAATTTAAAAGTATACATTACTACCCCAAAAAATAATTTCTTATAGTAAGAAGCAAAACCATAAGACTACACATTTTTTTAAAAGAAACCTGCAAATAATACACTTTTTTACAATTTTAAAAGTTTAAAAAAAATTCTTATATAGACAAAATTCTTCCTAGACAGAAAATGTTTATCATACAGTTTTAATTCTTCTGCCATGTGAACAGCAAGAAACTCAGGAACGAGGAAGGAAATGGTTATTGCCAATATTTTGAATCCCAATGTTTGTCTTGTATGATTCTGAAAAACTACAGTTCTCAACAATATGCATAGCATAACCAAATTGAAATAATGTAAAACCAAATCTGATACTCAACCACTTGAAAGAAAAATTATGTATTACTAAGATGAACACACAAAAGATAATCTATTAGTTACATAAATGTAATCTGTTCTAATATTAAGTTAACAGCTTCTACCAAAACATAATTTGAACATGACAGCCACAAAAATGATATCAATTTGTTTGAAGTAAGACAAAACTAATTTAAGTTGCTTTCCTTTCGCAGTCAACTGAAGTCAAGTACAGTATACTGGAAAGTAGTACGTTTATAAGAATTTAGAAAGAGCAGAACCAAATGAAAGAAAAGTAATTTTTAAAAAAGTTATGTTGATTTTTTTATTTGAACATTACCTACTTCATTAATACCTAATAATAATAAACATTGTGAAAAAACTATGTAACCTTTTTCTCACAAAACAATAAACAAAACCAATTCCCCAAGTTAATAACCATCAAAAACAACTGCAATGTTACTTCATACAGTACATTTCACATCACTTACTGTCAATGCAGTAAGAAAACTAAGCATAAAGCAGTAAAATGACACATTATTTATCTTTTTCTGAAAATTGCATAGTTTTTAATAATTTGATAACACTTTCATTGAATAAGTAGCCTAAAAAAATCATACACATATGTATTCACTGTTTACCTAAACTGAAAACTTTTGCTTATTTATAGCTTTCCTTTATGTCTCATCTTCGAGTGGCAATAAACCAAGAATAAAAGTTTCTACTGATAGTGTAGAAGCTGTGCTGAGTAAGTAGATTCATGAAACAGCCACTACTTGTGTAATCATCACATTCTGCTTTTTTTTTTCTTTCATACAAAGGCAATTTTTAATGAGTAACATAAATACACACAGTACTAAACAAAAAAAAAAAAAAAATGAAAATTGACTGATAAAGAAGCATTAGGATAATAACTCACCTTCCTTGAGGCGAATCAAAATCGAAGGGTCAGAGGCAGGACTCGTGAAGTAACCCGCTCCTTCCTCATCCCAGAACAACTTGTCTTGCTGGTCTTGAAGTGTCTCTGCCCATTCCACCCACAATGGGTCGAAACATGCTTCATATAAGTCCAAAAGGCCACGAATTAGGAATGCATAGTCATCAACAAACCCAGAAATAGGAGATGAACTAAAAAAAAAAATTTCTGGTCAAAAAATTTGCGCTTCTACTCAAACAGTGAATAATTTCACTGTCCAGCAATACAACAATGTTTAACAGTTTGCAAAATAAAATAGCACATCTACTAACAAAACACAACAATAATTTAAAATGTGAAATGTGTTCTGGTTAAATAATTCCCAAGAACTGGATATGAATGGTGATTATCATCAATATTTTATTAAAAACAAGCCTCGAATCTGCATTCAATGCAGCACTATACAGTACATTTTTAATAGTTTGCCTCTTTGAGTTTCTTGTGAACAAAGACTACATTATAATTTAGTTTTTGTTTATGTGAGTGCAAGTCAACAAACATTATTATCTCTTACAATGATACACATTAACATTCCATTAAAATATTCTTCTAATGCCAATCACAAGTTTTCAGATATTATAAAAAATGTGAACAATAGATAACAGGTGATATTTAAAGCATTTTTGTTATACAACAGTAAAATACATGCACACATGTAAAAAAATATTATATATAAAATTAATTGAGAAATCATTTAACTTTACTCCAACACACATATAATTTTAACTGGAAAAATAATCTTCACAAATGACAAGCTTGAACAGCTTGCTTGAAGTTCCGAAACTTTCTAGTAGGCTCACTCGAGCTCAGACAGAACTAAAAATCCTTGGCTTACAAACAATTTCGACATAGACACACACACATGCGTGCACACATACACACATGCACTGCATAAAAAGTACCTGTAAAATCACCTTTGGAATATAAATCATACGAATCTATAACACTTATACTCACATCTGCACAACATTTCCGTCACTGCCTCTGTAACAACTACGCAGCAAAGTTTCTGCTGTTGGATTGTACAAGTGCTTCTTCACAAAATGTGCAGCCTTGATTGCACGGTCAACATAAGCAGTGTCCTTAAGGACTTGACCAGCCTTTGCATAACCCGATATCATGAGACCTGAAAAACCAAACACAAAAGCATAGAGCAATGCAACATAAAAAATTGTAGAAGCATTTTACTGTATAGAAATTCAAATTGTATTCACTTACAGGTTTTAATTTATGTTCTATTATACATGTCAATAACAAATTTTAAATTATTAGCTACTAGGATCAGCACTTAAATGGTCTAATTAAAGCAAGTACCTGAAAAAACAACGACAACAGCAGTGACGGCGACCACGACGACGACAACAACAACAACAACAGTATGCATGACTGAGCAATCAAAATGATAATTAAAACTTCATCTAATACTTTGTTGTAAGTGAGACGTTATAAATGTTAGACTGAAGTGATACTGACAGGCTGCAGGTAAATAAGATGAGCTTAATGTATCTTCATAAACAAGGTCATTACCGACAAAACTAAATGGCTCAGACAGAGAGAAAACAAGGAAGAAAAAACCATCCTACAATTCACCTGGAGTGATTACGAGAGAAAGAGAAATTTTGGTCAGCACTTAACATTGAGGTCTTCAGCGCTGGTGAGGGTTGACATGAGGCGAATATGGAGCAGTGCCGGAATGAAAGGGTGGGGGAAATAAGAGATCCCCGAGAAAACACGCCGACCAACGGCATAGTCCGGCACGATTCCCGCATGCAAAAATCCGGGGACCAACCCCGCTGGTGTGACGTGCACTGGCACGTAGCACAAAGTTGGCTTCTTATCATATTGTAATTTTAATCCTTTTTTTCTCTCTCTCGGTTAATATTTTTTTGTTGTTTATAACAATTTAAGTAGGCCAACTTAACCAAGCATAAAGATGTATATGGCGGGATCCAACATATTAATTGGGGATGCTAGTAGAGAAATTAACAGTAGAATTTTATTCAAAATTTAAATTTGAACAGTTGATGCAAGATAAAAGTAGTAAATTTTATGTGTCAATGACTCTTTCTAAAGCTAATTTAATGTCAAGCAAATTTTCTATGTAACTTTTTCTTATATTTTGCCTCATTTGGATTTTTAAAATTTCAAGTAGTCTCTTAGCTCACTTCTTCTGGAATGGGATTTATCTGGCAGGCAGGTCAGAGTTCTAACACTTGGAGGCACGTACAGTGGCGTGCTTGAATGTGGCGAGGGCAGAATGTCGTTAGGCCTTCGACGTGGGTGGTAGTGTCATGTGCAACAGAACTCCGAAAAGGTGGTGATCCATGACAGATTGATGATGCAGCACATCCGCAATTAATAAACTAATGGATATTTAGCTGTTACTGTGCAATAGAAAGTTGTGCAAATTTGTCTATAACAACGTTACGCAGTTTTCCTTCGGTATAAATCTCAACTGATTGTTATTTAAAAGAAGTTGGCTCCTGGTGTATTACTCCACCGGGTGGCTTCAACAGCGCACGTTCGCCACGAACGAATGAGTCTAGTTGTGTGATCAGTCGGGAACGGACGTGTTGATGTAAGAACGAGGGGTTTTGAAAAGATGGCTGGAGAAGGCAGACGGTGTGAAGGCGCAGTTAGGAAGTGGGGCTGCACAGGAAAACCAAAGGGGCGCTGGCGCAACTAGTTAGGCTACCAGTGTGGGCATTTTCAATATTTTCGTCGTTAGTATACCAAGAATTAATGTAACTGCTGTAGTGAGGTATAAAGAAAAGGAAGCAACTAATAGCATAGGAAAGCTTCGCCTTTACCGTACACATGATGTAGTCAGATCACTTGTATGTTGGGTTGACTTTTGCACTTATTAGTTGAGTAGTGGTCGAGCAACGAGTGGAATTCCAGCATGCAAGCTATTTCGTGGCGAACCTGCGGCAGTGTGTAGCCAAACAGCCTAAAAAACAAGTATATTCTTTTGTTGTCGTCTGTCGATAAAAAAAACTTAAGTTAGTTGTTCTCATTGTTCTGAAGCCAAGAGTCTAGAAATATAAAAGGAACTGTATCTTGCGGCAAAATCATGTTGTAAGCAAAAGCCTTACTGGAAAATATAAGCTAGTGCCACTGAGCTGGAATTTCTAATTTTATTAACAAGCATTTCCCACTTTAATCTAATTATCTCCTGGAAATATCATCAGCACTGTTCAAGTTGTAATTTGATTTTTCTTTACTAAACGACCTAGTAATCTCACAACTGAGCATTCGGGCAAGTATAACTCAGACACAAATTTCTGCCCCCGTCGACGGCAATGAGAACTGCCAGAATAAGAAACAGCATTGACAAACACATAAGAAACAGCATTGACAAACACCAACAAAAGCAACTCTGAACATTAAAATGCAACACATTCCACCCAAGTTACAAGCGGCGTCGCGAACAGGGACATCATCATCAACACTCTACAATCACCAGCCCCGTTACACTGGGAATCGAACCAGGATCTGCTTGTGGGGGGGGGGGGGCAAATGGTCAGATCATTCAACCCCCGCGGCCCCGATTGATTACGAAAACATATGGAAAACTGAAATCAGGATGGCTGGGAATCAAACCTAGGTCTTCCAGAATACGAGTCCTTACATGCTTTAGCAGTTACAGGTAGCATATGAATAATTTTTCATCTCAATTAAAATACTCACAGGACAGTTTCATGTTGCTTGTGACCACTTCCTTTTCACCTGGTTACACCATCGCATCGCTGATAGGAGAAATGTACATAAGACTTAACAGCCAGAAACATATTCAAATAATAAACACATTAAGATAGCAATGAAATATCATTGCGGACATGAACAATGATTAAGAGACAACAGACTGACAAAAAGAGAAATTATATAGCTATAAAAAAGTAAGAGAAAACTTAAAGTGCCTGATAAATGGAAAAACTGAAGTAGCTCCAAGTAGATGACACATTACACTAAATAGGCCTATTGAAGAAAATGGAAAACATCCAGTTAAAAATTATCACAACAAAAACACAGATATAAAATAAATCCCTAATTATTAAAAATAATTCTAACAGCTTTGTAGTTGGATAAGTGAGCACAAGACTAACAAAAGAAAAGCAAGTTACAGTATATAGTACTGTAGTTACCATTCCAAGCAGTGAGCATCTTGTCATCTAGGTGAGGACGAGGTCTCTTCTGACGAGCTTCAAACAAGATCCTCCGCCCTTCCTCTAGAGCTGCCTGGATGGCTGGCAAACTGAGGCCAAACTTCTCTGCAGTCTCTTCATTGCTCCCCGTTACAATCAGCACATTCTGGTACTTGAGCTCATTGTGGGGATCCTGCATATGTCACATTAATAATAGCATAACCATACTATACAAAGTATTTTCTACTATATGTCTTATTACTGCACCTTGCAATAAGTACAAATTTTACAAAAGAAATTAGAGGCAGATTATTAAAAATAATTAGACATAAACTAAGTACCTCTCTCACGCAGCATAATGCAGCAAACTAAAATACATGTTTCCATTACTGTGTATTTTACAATGTCAAAGCAAATGTGTAAGGTAATTTTAAGTTAATTACATAGCTTTCTTTTTCTTTTCACTGGTTTCAACTCAAAAGTACAGTACAAATATTTCTAAAAAAAAAAAAATGCACCAGTCCAGTTTTTTGTACCCTTAATTTTCTGCAATTTCTAAACTTCATTTTTATTTGATTTAAAAGAAGCATGAAGATTTAGTTGAGCCTTGTATCTGTGTACAGAAAAGTTTAGGTCAACTGATGTCACACACACAGTTCAAACAACATTCAATATCCTAGAACTGAGATTACTATGATCAGGCTAAGAAGTAAACTTGCATCCTGACAAATGTAAGCCTGGTAAGTTACCTTACCACACCACCTATCCATGTTCTGATAGATTAAAAGTGAACTGTTTTATGGCACATCTATAACTTGCATAACTCACCAGAGTCCAGAGTTTATAAATGCTATGAATAAATTAAATTTAATATTTGAATAACAATTTGAGTGTCGTTATTTAAGTTCCTGTTGCATAATATTATAAAACATAAAAAAACAAACACTTGTGATGAATATTGGTGTTACTATTGTCTGGTACAACTCAATCATGATATGCATGTTTTTGACCACTGTACTAATTGTTTAATGCAACAAAATAAATTATTATAATTAAAAACTATTCAGTGATTTTAATTTCATGCAAATAGAATTAGAATGCACAATTCATAAACTACATTACAAGAAGAAACAGTTACGTGTGGATGTACACCAAAATAAACTTGCAATGTAAGTATAGATGCTTTGTACGGCAAAATTCTATTTTAATGATAACCAACGACTGCTGATGAATAAACAGTTTGGCATAGATGAATTAGAAAGTGTCTCCAAGAGAAAGTTAATTTTACAGTTATGAAATCATTTCACATTGGGTGCACTGCGAATTTTCATTTTTAACAATAAGTTTCTACATGTACACGGTAGAATTGCAACTATGGAAGATTTAAAAATATTTCCAACAAAAAATTACATAATAAAATTAGTAACACTTAACCTACACTCAGCCAGCCAGCAACACTTATTTTTTTTAACCAATATATTACTGTATGTTATTTTGGCAAATAACTATTCAGGCATACAATGCCAATGTGTTTAAGATTCAGATAAAGGTGAAGTTACTATACTGTCAGTGTCAAACATCTAACCAAATCATAGCATAGAGATGAGGTAAGCAGCATTCAGGAGGAAGGGTTGGTTGAGGGGAGGTAGAAGATGTTGCCCTCCTTTTCTTTCTATGCAATGTGCTGTTCAAAATACATTTGTAACTGTTTCTTCAGAGCAGGGGTTGTTGACAATGGGGTGTGACGCACAACTGAAAAGATTCAACAAAGTGTTTTACAGCAAGGAAAGAATAGTGTAACTAGGGTGTGTGACGAAGCAAAAAATAAATATAGCAAAAAATAAATATTTGCTGGTCTCACTAAATAAAGCAACCGAGAGGACAGCTAATTTTACAGGATTTGTGGGCTGTGTTTTGACACATATAAAAACTATATATTATAGCCTACAACTTTGTCATACACTGAATTTTTTTGGTTTGGTATGTCACTTGGTTTCAGTGGCTTACACAAAACAGTAAAGTGCAAATTTTGACATTTACGACTCATTACGCAAAAAACTGTGAGATATACACAAATTTCCTAAGAGGAAGATTTAACCACAATTCATGTCTAAAATAGTAAAAAAAAATATCTGGTACAACAAATATAAAAATAAAATGTTGAAAACAGAGGTGACCACACCCTTAAAATTAAAGCGTACCTAAATACCTGAAATTCTGTTTACTGATATTTCAAAATTTGACACCTAAGTGGGTGAAAAGTGACAAAATGGAATGAAATGTATTTTCAATTAATCATCTATATATTTCGAACCCAACAGGCTACCTTCTCCATTTCCAATTAAAGGTGACACCTGTACAATAATAGCCTTAACAGTCTACAATTTTTTTTTGATTCTAACTCTAAGAGGGTTAAAAGACATGGAATGTGTTTTACATAAATCCATGATTGCTATCAAACCTGTTGAAATATAGAGTTGCTTTTCACTTTATGATGATGAATATGTAAATGCCCATAAACAGATTCCAGAACTTTCTTAAATCAAAACTCTCAGCGCTTTAAAGGAACGAAATATGTTTAAAATGAATTGTTGATTAAACTTTGACATCATGGGTTACTGTTGTGATTTTCACCTATAAATAAAATAAATGTAAAAAAAAAAAAACACTGACACAAAGCAATATTAATAGTCCTGTTGTGTTTTATTAACATACTGTATTACAAACGATTAACATAAAAATATATGATTTTTTGTGCATTTTAACGTTTGGCCCACATATTTACGAAAAACACATCTAATGTGGACAATAATTACTGACAACTTTTAACCTATTAGCAGAAGCAATAAAGCATTGTTACAAGTTTGGGGCACAAACTTTTTGTGTGGGCAATACCCATGAGTTCTTTTGGGATAGAGGTCTTATAATTAAAAATAAAAGAGTTACATTAAGTACTGGATTTAATAGCTCACAAAGCTATGAAATACAGAAAACAGTAATCAACTATAACTCTTACAACACAATTAATTACGCACATAATTAGTACTGTTCCACAGACACGTTACTTAACTTTGACAATTAAATCACAAGAAGGTTTACCATTAATTAATAAAACACTACAAATCACAATAAAATTCAGACATATATTCAATCAAGAGTTACTCAAATAGTGACAATGTACAACCTTAACAGTCCTAAGGGAGGATGGCTCACCATGTACAGTGCAACACCCAGAGTGCACCACTGTCTTCACTCTTGAGGTCTTCGGTTCGATTCCCGTCGCGCACCTCCTTCGCCAGTCGACCCGCAGCAGAAGCATTCTTGTCTCACCCAGTACTGCTCCGAAGGTATGCGCCTGTAGCCTCGCAGTAGACCCCGACGTCACCAAGACGTCTTCCTGACATCACCAAAGATGTCCTCACCAGCCTCTCTGCACAAGCTTAGCACCTCCTCCGAGCAGGACCAATAGCAAACTCTCGAAGCGCTTCTTCTCTTGAATCACCAGGTAGACAGTCTTCTCAAGTAGTCAGTTACTACCATCCTCGACACAACACCGCCAGTGTTGTTCTCCACAGCTCACCGCCTCTGCAGCACTCCAAAACAACACCGCAAGTGTTGTTTGTCCTTCCTGCAGCTCTCTGGCGTCACACAGCCTCGACACCGACCACTGCCGTCGTGCTGCCATCCTCGAGACGCCACACCTCGCCAGCTGAGTCGTGCAGACACACAACACCTTAGTGTTGTCTGTCCCTTCTGCAGGGCGCTGATGTTACTCAGACTTGACACCAACCACAGACGCCGTGTTGGCATCCTCGAGGCGCCACACCTCGTCAGCTCCGCCGATGTTACATCAGCCTCGACGCCGTCATGATACCGTCCCCAAGGCGCTGGGTCCTCATCTCTGCGTCGCCATCAGTGTCTTCGCTCGGCCCGTCACTTCTCACGACTTCCATCGTTGTCCCAGTGGCAACGCCACCCTTAAGGGCGCTGCCCCTCTTCAGACTTCAAACTCTAGACTCACTGACTCTTCAAGACTCCACACGACTATCACTTCCAGACAGACTTCCTGACTGACTCGTCAGGACTCCACAAGACTCTCACCTCCCGATTGACTCTTCACTACTAGACTCACTCATAATGCGCAGTTCTGATGCTTTTATACGGCCCCTTCAATGACGTCAATGGCTGATGAAATATGGTGACCTGAAGTCTAAAAATAGACATTACCTCGGTCGTACTTGTCGATAGTCACGTATTCGCACTGGCGTCATCTGGGAAACCCAATGACGTCTCTCGGGAGATGCAACATAGCTGCGAAAACCCATGACATCACTGGTTGACTCACAGGGCTGACCACCCAGCATGATGTAATGTGCCTGCTGCCCGGCCAACACGCAACAGTATGTAATATGGTAAGGCAAGCGCACTTTACATCTCGTCGACAGCGAGGTCATTAGAGATGGTAACACATGACTTGGTAAAATCACAGGAGCTGGGAGAGGAGTGAGCCATAACATTTGTTAAGAAGCCATCCTAGCATTCGCCTGGAGTGATTTCGGGAAACCAGGGAAAACAGATATCAGGATGGCTGGAGCCAGGGATTGAACTAGGGTCCTTCCGAATGAGCGTTACTGTTGCGCCACCTCACTCAGTTAGCATGTAATTTGCATCTTGCAGTAATATTTACACGTTCTTCAATTATTACTACAAACTTTTGAGCGGGGTTGAGTTTCTAGAATATTCACTGCAAAAGTGTTTATAGTTAATTTAATCTAATCTCCCATTTTGGAAAAAAAATTAAAAAAAAAAATATATATATATATATATACATACACACACACACATATATATATATATATATATATATATATATATATATATATATATATATATATATATATATATATATATATATATATATATATATATACAGTGAACCCTCGATAACTCGGACCTCGATGTCCCGGACTTCGGATAACTCGGACAGAATTTTATAAAAAAAAAAAAAATTTTAATTAAATTATTTTTTGATCAAAAATCATAAGAAAATTGGGTCTGCCTCATTTAAATCCATCACGTTTTATTTAAAAACAGTATTAAGCTTTAAAAGCAGTTGCTCATCGCTACGTAGCCTTTAATCATCCCACCGTAAAATATGTGGCAAGTTCCGTGTGGTTAAATGTTGCTAGCGAGGCGCGCGAGTAGAGAT